>JAOVVH010000043.1:21902702-21922433 GCA_028566435.1 Scorpiodoras heckelii
CACACACACACACACACACACACACACACACACACACACACACACACACACACACACACACACACACACAATAAGAATAAGAGTAAGAATAAATTCTTATTACATTTAACTGATTAGATGGCACTACGCATACATTATTTACGCATACAGCTATATATCAAGTTGTCGACACATTAGTATAGAAGAGTATTTCATAAACATAGTCACACAGTGTTCTGTGCACTGCAGCCATAAATCATTTTCCCCTTGCGGCCACTAAAACTATCTTGAGTTACCACCTTCCCGACTATCTGACCTGACCTTTACGTTTCTACCACCTCATTTGCCTTTATCCTATTAAAGGCTGTCATTAATAATTTCTGGTGTCACATGAGCAGTTAATTCTGATGCTTTCAGCACAGACATTAGTGGTGAGAGGTGTCTCCTTTGCCTCTGAAGAGCTGTCAGCACCTCTCTCCATGTGGTACTTCTCAGCTCCATATATCGGAGTAAAGGTGCTACTCGGTTATAAAGGAATTCGGGATTTCAATTTTTTTTAATTGTGGTTCTGCACTAGGATGTTATTTAAATACAATCCATCCTCCAGTGTATCTTTCAGAACATAGTTCCAAATATATGTCTCCTGAATTGTTGGGGTGATTACCTAATTACTTATATGATATAATACCTATTTAAATAAAGCAATTTCTGCTGTAGGAGATTACCGACTAACAGAAACTTGGTTATTCTCCTTCGATCAACATGTCATGTGTTCTATTATGGAAACAAATGAGAAATTTCATCACAGACAATGTAATTAAGCCTGGAGTTTTCTGGAGGATGTAAAACATAGATTCTAGATATGTTAGGTCTGTTTTCTTCTGTGGTTTTAAAATCTGACTGGAGGACTGAAACAGGCTGAACTAAACTCCAAAGATGCTGATTTATCACCCAAAATATTTTCTTTATCTCTTTCATCACACACATCATGAAGTTTAGACAAGTCTTTGTCCATTGGGGTGTAAGAAAGATACTTGGCACCACCTTGACAAAATTTATGAAATCCTGGGCACCCTATCCCTAAAGCCTCATGTCTGGACCACATTTTGCAAGTCATCTCCAATCATCATAATTCTATCTTGACTTCTAATATGTGTATTTGCCTTGTATTCGCAGGAATGGTCGCAAACATGAGACTCATTAACATTACTAAATCATAGTGTATATATAACACCGTATTTAACCCTTCAGAATCAATACAAATGAGGAATTAGACACAAATGAGTAGCTAGCAGCTTGCACAGGCTCATATTTCCAAAAGGGAGATTTAGTGTAGTAACTGATTAGGAGCAGGCAGTGACACTCTCCAGACCAAACTTTAGCCTGAAGCCCCTGTGTGGAGTTACTAGACTATGTGCACAAAAGCCACAGGTCTCATCAAAAGGCTATGCCAATCTGAGCTTTCCTGTTTTGGGATAATGTAAGATTGATGTCTTGACTCCACCTCATATCTAGTTACATCAAGAACAAATAGGCATGTGTCTGCCTAGATAGATAGATAGACAGATAAATAGATAGATACATATAATTAATTATATTGGATAAAACTGAATTCATGAAGCCTAAATGAGGTATCAAAAAAGGCAAGAGAAGCAACATCATTCATAGTCTCTCCGAGTTCACATAAAACTCTCAGAAACTGTTCAACAGCATTCCAGTGAAGGAATGTGTGAAGACCATACTTCTTAAAATGCAGTGAAGTTTTAAAACAAGTTCTGTTAAATACCGTCATGTGAAAAAGTAACCGCGGCCTTTCTCTTCAAGAACAATATATTGTAACACTGGAATTATGATATAAAATGTACATTTCAGAGTCTCTCTTACATTTCAGAGGGAGCAAACTCAGGGGCTCGCATTCTGGTGCCTTCTTTCAAGCAGCAGCAGAATTCCTCATCAATTTGTACACCAGGATAAGGAGAGGCACCTGGGGAGAAGAAAGAGAATGGAGACCGTTATCAAGCCATCTCCTGGTGCAAAGCACTGTTCACTTCAAAGAGATTAATATTAAGGCATCTAAATTGCGAAATGGTTTAAGAGCATAGAGAGAAGTGAAAAGAGCTGAACTAGAAATAGTGGGATTTTTCGGTATGCTTATGAAGCAAACAATTGGTTCATAAACTATAATTTAGATGTCTAGTATAAATATATTCAGACAAAACCTGCATAAATTAGTAACCCACAAGAGTCGGGGATGCAACTGAATCCTAAGGGGCTTATGAAATAATATTTTTCTGTACTTGCTTGAAATATTTCACAAAATATCCAATAATAACAAATGGCCCACAAAAAGGTTAATCGTAGAATATGCTATGATTAATTTTGTGTAACACATAATAACCCATTACCAAATGACTGGACACAAACTACATCCATAGAAATCCAAACACACAAAGATAAAACCACAAAACCACAACCCAAAGGCAGCCCATCAGATATGCATGAGAGTGTATTTTAGTTCTGATACAAACATTTGTGTCTTTAAACATTATCAGGTTGCAAAAAATGCTTCAGCTGGTCTTGGTCAGTGAAGATCAACAAAAACTCAAAATAAAACAGATGTCCACTGTGATTTCATGTTTTAATGATTTATGGTATTTAAAGTGTTTTAAATTGCTACACATATGTGCTATATGTACTATAGGTTATTAAGGATGGGTTGGAATATGTTTGCATAACTCTTTGCCAAAGACAAGAGAAGCTGTTTCCTCTTAAAAAATATATTGTATTCTTAAAGGTTGCAGTGGTTGACAGCCGGTGGACACATTTATAGTGAACCTTTATTTAGTAACATTGTTTACATTTGCAACTGGGAAGAACAATTCAGTTAAATTGCGAGGTATTCTTTTTTATTACCTAAACTCAGCTGAAAGTTGCTTATGTGCAATGAAATTCTTTTTTTCTATATAAGAGGACAATTGTTTTCTTGTACAAAAGCAATTCTTTATGGGTGGTAGACAGTTACTTCTCAGTAGATCTGGATAGTTCTAGACAACTCATGGTTTCCACTATGTGTCTTTGATGAAGGCCATGAGGAAACACAACACATGTGGAAATACTTTTCTCTGTGGAAGTGAAAAATCTGCTGTGTGGAATACTGTATTGGCAAAATAGCAAAATAAAACAGCAGCAAAATAAAATCCAGCAAGTGATGTCACTACTCTTTTTTTTTTCTTGTCAGAAAAAGAATTACTGTTAACAACGATCTTCCTTGAACTGTATTGTGAATTTGAAAGTGTATGCAACAGTTACGGTTACTGCACAATCCAGTAATACTACAACTCAAGATAAGACACAATAAGAGTGCAGAGTGAGTTAGTATCTCTTACAGAAAAGTTACACATTTTACATCGTGTCACATCTAATCAATGTAGGGCATGTGGTTTTGTTTTCATACCCGATCACATATAATTCAAATGATGCCATGTGCTTCCTTCAATTCACATGTGCAATGTCAGAGTTAGTATGCATATGTTGGGTGGTTGTTAGTAAAGGTGACTGGGACCTACACCCACCAGGGCCAGGACTGATATTTACCCAGAGAGAAGATCTCCCACATTAGCACGCCAAAGGACCAAACATCACTCTGCGTAGTGTAGATCTTGTCAAATATAGCCTCTGGCGCCATCCACTTAAGTGGAAGTCTGGCCTGTGGAAATAGTATCAGATTAGCGCAAGTGTTCAGCCAGACCCCTAATTCACCTGTGTGAACTGTAACCGTACATGTTCACCAGACAAACAGACTATAAAACAGTGCAAATCTGCTTAAATACAAAATCAGCATGACGTCTGTGACCGCAGCCAACCCCAAGCAAACATCATCTGAACAAAATAATATTGTCAGTAGCTACAAAATGACTGAGCACATGCCAGCAACTCTTGGCACTAGCAAAATTACTGTAGTTCTTCCAGGCTGAGGCTGTTATTATAGATGTCTGTTAAGTTAAGTGCTTTTTAATGCTTTATATTAAAAGGTCATCTGCACAATGTGATCAGGGACAGGGTTAAAATGTAAAAGTGCACACTTACATCTCCTTTACGGACGTAGTCTGGGTCCTTATACACATCTCTGGCTAGTCCGAAATCACATATCTTAACAACGTTGTTTTCAGACAAAAGGATGTTCCGTGCTGCCAAATCACGGTGAATGCACTGGGTTAAAAAAAGCCAGAAGTTTGACTCATAATATGTTTCGAATTCATACATGTCAAACTTGAAGAGAGGAACTGCCTGGGCAAGAGATGCCTGTATTTCATGTTTTATCTACCATGTGGTTCACTGGAAACACATGGAAGAAAGGTGTGATAATGTGGAGCAGCTGATGTGATCGTGCAGAACAGAAGTAACCACTGTACAAGAAGCTCTACTTTAGTTCCCCCAGACTAAAACTAATCTCAATATTTCATTTGTGAATGCGCACCCTTTGTATATGAGCAAGTTTATATGTGTGCCGTGAAGGGAACTAGAAGCATTGCAATAAAAACTAAGCACTGAGACAAACCTTTACAGTGTCTAGTGTGCACATAGCAGAACATTTCAGTTTTTTTAATTTGCAAAAGAAATGAAGATAAATTAAGAATTTAATAGAAATAAAGCACTGATCATCAATCAGTACCCTGTTTAACTAGCAGTCATTTAATCAAGGACTTACTTTTCGTGAAGCCAAAAACTCCATGCCTTTGGCTACTTGAAAGCTGTAGCAAATTAAGTCCTCTAGTGTCAAAACTCGCTTATACAAGTCTTCAGACTCTGTGTGAAATAGTAAAAAAAAATCAGCAACAGCTAAAAAACACATATTTCCAACTACTGAAGAATCCTAAGACAAGAAGTCCTCACAGGGCCTTCTCTACCCACTGATAATATGCAGAAGATAAACATTTCCTGCTAAGCTTGTATGTTTGTCTTGAACTTTGAGTTGTTTCCCTCAGATGCTTCCTTATGTTGTAAATATAGCTAAAAGGTCTGGGTCTTATTTTTAGATGTTTGAAATAGCTTGTCAGTGAACCTCGGGTGTGGCAGTGGTGTTTACTAGGGGGAAGGTTAGGGGTTGGAGGCTTGGGGGGGGTTGATCCTTCCTCTGTTCTACCTGGATAAACAGTTTATCAATACCCAAAATAACATGTAAAATGCGGAGTGCCAGGAACACAGAGTTTGCGTCTGAGGCAGGAAATACAAAAAATCTCTGTGGACAGCGGGTGACAGTGGGTCGTGATAAATATAAGTTGTATTTATGTATCCCAGAGGAAGCATCCTATCAAATTGAAATGGACAAAAACAACCTGAGGAGCCTGTGGAGAAAGCAGGGTGGGGTGGAGGTGAGAGGAGTATGACTGTAGGAAGGGAAGGAAGACATTCAACCACTACCTTCCTCTTCTTCCTCTGAGTCACAGTAGCTCTTATCTTCAATGAAGCCTGAGCTGGCTGAGCTTCCCGTGCTAGCCACACTCTCCAGTCGACGCTTGAGGAGCTCACTTAGTTCGCACCCTGAACTTGGCAGCAGTGCTTTGCCATCCTGAGACTGATCAGCGAAAAGTACATCAGTGAGCATAAAAGGCAGTTATTTCACAGTGTTATTCATTCATCAAAGCACATCTTACTTTACTTACACTCACTTTATAAACCACAAAGTCTCCTCTCTTGCTCCTCAAGTAGTTAGAAAGGTTGCCATACTTGCAATACTCCACAACGATCATCAATGGGCCTAAAACAAACAGTAAACAGGATGTAATTAGGATGTCTTAAGCTTGCTCTAAAAACATTTGAAATTAGAACCTGAGCACTAGTCCCTGCATTCTCACCTCCTTGCTTAGTGCAGGCTCCCAGTAGATTGACAACATTGAGATGGTGGCCAATATGAATCAGTATCTTCAGTTCCGACATAAGAGCTTTGCATTCACTGCTTGTAGCTCCTCCTATTATACATGATAAGAGTATACAAGAGAATATAGAGAATATGCACTATTCTTGCTGATTCTGATGCAGATTCAGAATAAAGCTATTCTCATAACAGCACACAACATAATCTGGTATTTAAATGACTGATGATCTTTATTATTGACTGATAGCTACATATTTGTCTATAATTTATAATCTGCAGTAGACAAATGACATGGAGCTTCATGCATGAAAATAATAATAATAAAAAAAGGCTCAGTGGATACCTTATCTAAAGGCCAATTAATTTTTTTTGTCTCTGCAATAAATGCAGCATTTATTTACAACACATGACCTATAATGTGCCTTTTAAACACATAAATGAACAGCTGGAGAATGTGTTATTAAAAGTGCTTATACATTAAAATAATCATATATTGCATAATCCATACTTAAATCAACATCTGCATGTACTGGCAATATGTATATCAGTGCATGGAAGATTTATATAAAGAAAAAGCTTGTCTTTGATGATAGAATTGCATAAAGAAGTGAGAAATGCTTGTCAAGCACAAGAGCCTGGTGACCATTAAAGGCCAAAGGGAGGGGAACAAGGCTGGGTTTTTAAACACGTAATGTTTGCATAACTCTCTCAAAATTTCAAAGAAAGGCTATGCTCTACAGAAAGCAGTAATATAAACAGGACTGGTAGAAGAAGAATTTTAACAGTGCTATTTCTTATAGTTAATTAGACAATTATATGTTAATTAGACAATAATAAAACTGAAGAGAAAATTTTTCCTTTGCATCAATCTTTACTGTATTACATTCTCTAACAGATAGTATTCTATGAATAATATGTAAATGCAAAGAAAATGAGCAAGATGTTTGACAAAATGATTAGATTCAGTATTCTAGAAAGACTGACATTGTATTTCAAAACACATGAACTTTAAGAAAGCTTGCTGCTTTTCATTAGGAGCTGACCCAGGGTGCAATGAAACTTTATCCAGCCAGCTTCTCTCTCCCGATGATTAATGTGTACGGAGGATTGATAATGTGACGCCATTGGAATTATACATCTAGAGTACTCTGATTTATCATCATCACACTACGCCACCACTGGAGAAGCACCCATTGCCTTTCAAAGTAGCCACTATTGTCCACAAACTGTTGTCTATATATTAAAAGAAGATAGGATACTTTGCCAAGACTGCCTCAAGAGATGCAGTCCCATTTAACAGTACAAATCTTTAAATCATTATAAATATTTAAATCTGTGTTTTTCTTTCTTTCTTTCTTTTCTATTTTTTTTAATTGTATGTCAAGTCAGTTACTGTTCTGAGTTTGTTGCCTGTCTGTGTACTCTCACAGGGGTGTGCACATGTGATATTTTTCTCCAACTAAGCAATAAATATGTGATCATAAATCCAAAGTGGGGATGTAACCAAATTAAGCTCAGGGTGATTTCAAAACATCTGCTTGAGGTTACTTAATGAAAGTGTACATGATGAACATGTATCACAATTAGACCTGACATTTCTGAACCAGTGTTTCATATCTGCACACTATCATTGGTAACAGCTGGGTCCTCTGATGCAAATGCTATAAACAAACCCTCCAGCATAGCTGCTAATTACCTCTGCATCTATCTTGTGAAAGGTTTTCTTTAAGAGCAAACTGATCTAGCCATGACAGGGTCCTGCTTTAAATGTAAATTTAATTCAAAGAGTAAATGTCTGGAGACATGACTGTTCAGATTGTGGTTCACAAACTCAATCGAAAAAGATTACAGGATAATGCAAACATCTGGTCAAACAAACTGATCTGGGCATGTGATAATAAAGATTGGTTTAAAAGTTCAGAACTTGTCATTAACTTACCTTTCAGCATCTTAACAGCAACAGTTTTGCATGTGGAGAACTTGTCTATTCCAAATGCAGAAGCCTCCACAACTTTTCCAAAAGCACCATGGCCCAAAGTTTTACCTAAATAACAAACAGAGAGAGAGAGAGAGAGAGAGAGAGAGAGAGAGAGAGAGAGAGAGAGAGAGAGAGAGGGAGGGAGAGAGAGAGAGAGAGAGAGAAACATGTGAGTTTGTCAGTTTACTTTATCCTACCTCGAGGATCATAAATCAAGCTGCTTGTCCTGTCAGTAAAGATATGGGCCTGTAATTAAAACAATCTGCAGAGCTTAGGACCACTTCTCTAGCTCTCCACAGGGAATTTATGGGATACTAAAGAACGAATGACAAACATAGGTCACTGAAAAATAATAGTACAAGACTGCTATCGAAAAAGCCAAACACCACACATACATGACCATGCCCATAATGAGAATTTATTCAGTGTTTGGCTAATTTAGATTGACTCACTTATTTTGGTGGTTATTGTAGGGGTTTTTACACTAGAAGCAATGCATGAATAAGCCTTACCCAGTCGGAGGCGGTCTCTAGGGAACTCCCATTTGCTGCTGTCATAAGGTAAACGATCCCATTGTTCGTTAAGTGGCATCTGGTCAGGATCCATTATGATAGACAGGTAGCCTGTTTTTAGATCTGCAGAACTTGGCTAAACCAAAGTAGAGGTTTTCATTTTATATTAGGGTTTCACTGAATAATTGTCATCATCAAATTCTTAGTTTTCAAAACATATAATAAAAAAGTAAAGTAGTGGTTTTCTAACAATTTACTGTCAATTGTGGGATTTGTTACCTTTCTGAGCTTGCGGATGAAGAGAATGAGCATGATCCAAAGGAATGTGGCAGCTGCTCCCGTACACACAAGGATGATCACCTCAATATTTGGCTTGCCTTCATCGCCTGAAGTTAGACAAAAGCACATACAACGTTTTGTAAGCCAGCACTCTGAGGCGCTTTGCAACTATGTTTACTTTATTGTCATTCTGTTTTAATTCATGTTCTATACAATCTGGACATGCAGGCACATGGCATTGTTCATGCATTATTTGTTTCTGGAAAGCACACTTCCTCATTTATTTCATAGTCTATGCGCTGTGATCAATTACAAAAAAATTCAATAGTCAGCATACTACCTAAGCCATTAGGAATTTCTTTTTCCAAAAGGCATGAAATAAACAATAAAGCAATCAAAGCATATTCCCTGCTCTTCTTGGCTTTGGATAAGATCAATGCATACACACACAATTATCCTGAATTCATTCACTTGGTTACCCCAGACAGCTTTTGCCGCTAAGAAAACAGAAGAAAATGTTATTGACTGCCTGTGGGAACATTTGAGTGGACACACTGAGAGAAGAAGCTGTGTTGTACCATATTGGGCACCATAATTGGTCATTTGTCTTCCCTTTGAGTGTTTCATGTTTCAAGCCCTTTGCTACTTTAAGAATTTTTTTCTGCCAGTCATTAGTGAAGCTCCTTGCTGATAGCACAGAGGTCAACTCCCAAGTGAGGGACCCTCTCTGCAACCCCTGCCATAAAAAATGCCTTGGAATTTGTATGGCATTTCCAGAAACCTCAGACTCTATCTCACGGGATAGCTTAAATATTAAAGTTTGGCTAAAGATCTTTATTCTATTCAAACAAATGCATAGGAGTATACAGAGAAGCTCTAATGGGAGTTCAGCTCATCATGGATTATGATATCAGCATAAAATAGAAAAAAAAATGTGTAGCACTTCTGCACTGACTTACTTGAATTACCATTTCTATTTTGCAATTACAGCATACTGAATCCTTGTTATAAGAAATGGGAAGTGTTGAATGTCAGCTGATTTGGTACTCACCCAGTACAGTGATGACCGCACTAGAGTTTGCTACACCATTAGAATTACTAGCCTGACACTCATATATGCCCTCATCCTCTTTCTTCACCCTCTGGATGATCAGGACCCCATTGTCCTGCAGAGAAATTCCTGCAGGCATTTTTAAATCACGTAAGAGTCAAACAGTGTATTGATCTCTTATTGGAATTTCAATTAAAATAACTTTTACTACAATTTATTACTTACTACAGTAACTCAAGTCATTAGATATGTGTTCACACATAAATGTATCCATTAAGTCATGACTTACTACGTTCATACATTTAAAAAAAGACTGATTTGTTTTTAACGTGATGGAACAATGTGACATTTAAATAAACATAAACAGCAGTTCATATTCACCTGGTCCTTCTATGATGGGAATCTTGTCCTTGTACCATGTAATAAATGGAGCTGGCACACCATCGGCCAGACATTCTAGGGTCAGAGTGCCGCTGCTGTTCACATTCTGACTGGTCAAGTTCTGTCTCAACAAGGGAACTCTCCTTTCTGTACAAATATTTAGACAGTAAACAAACTGAATAAGGTAGATAGAAAATAGATAGAAATCTATTTTCACATTGTACAACAAGCATGGTGCATTCAAACTGTTTAGGCTTCACATGCCCTTGTGACAGAATTATATCAGAAATGAGAAATGCCATAATTTCGTAATAGGATACATGAATAAATGCAGATTTGGAAACAGATGAAAAATATGTTCATGGCTTGATAAAAGTAACTCACCAACAATGATTATGTTAGACGTTGCATTGACCACATTTTGGGTGCTGAGGTTGATTGCTCTGCACTCATAGCCATTTGTGTGGTTTCTAGAAACATTCTTCAGTCTGAGTGATAGTGAGACAGAGTAAGGGCTGATCTGGATGGAGCTGCCATCCTGAACCAGGTGACTCTGTGAATCATACCAGCTCAGCCTATCATAGAGGAACCGTGTTCCCTGGCAAATCAGAGTGACATCATCTCCCTCAGTGGCTTTCAAGGGTTTCACCTCAAAAACCTGGGGATGTTCTGGAAAACAACAAAAAGCAAGATTTAATATGGAAAATGGATATTCTGAACAAAGAAAAGCATTGCTTTTTCCACAGAACTTTTGACCCCTTATAAGAAAGTATATTACAATATTCATATTACAAATACTATCCTAGAAGTGGTGATCAGACCTGGTCATACTCTATCCCACACTACAGCACATAAAGCTGCACATCTCCATCATGGAATGTCAAATGTGCAGTTATTTCCTGTTTCATCACTACTAATTGGAAGCAGGTTGTTGGCGGAAGGCGGCAGAGATGGCTGACCTGAAGCAGCTACAATAGGAACCAGGCTGAAGCATGGCCTCAGGGGAGCTGGAACACGCTTGTTTATTCACAGTGCTGGAGAGCGTCTCAAGTTCCGTAAAAGAACACAGCTGTTATTACAATTCGGTCCCACTCACCAGCATTCCTGTGGTCAGAGTCATCTCCACCTTGGCACAGCACATTCTCTAGGCCATTATATTCTCCTCTGGTCCCCTACAGCCTGCCATCACTTTTTTAATTTGCTAATTTCACTAACTGCTTCAAATTTTTTATTTTAGTGTTCCAACTCCATCTGGCTGATGTCTGTATGTTACACAATATACTTAATTCTTCCGCATTGTTCCAATCTTGGGTTCACAGCTAATGTATGCTCAATTACATAGCCCTCCTGTTCAGTTGAAGAATATTTGAACCTGTTCAGCTGTCTACATTAGTGATTCACACTGAGGCAAAGCATTCAGGAAATAGAAAAATAATTTCTCTGCCAAAAGCACGGAGCTCTGAGAAAATGGAACTGCACACTAGACAAAATGTCATATGTCAGTGGCACATTTTGTATTTTTGGTTCTCTAATCTGCAGTGCTGCACAAAGAAGTGGTTTCAACACGTTTTCATGTATGAGCATTTCAAGGGTGTACCGTGACTACAAGAATTCCGGCAAAACCTCAAACTTACAACAGCAGTGTGGTCGTAAAAAGACTCTGGGTGAATGTGACCAGCGTTGGCTGGCAAGAATCGTTTCACCCAATGCTGGGGCCTCAACAAACATCAGCATGAGGACTGTGCAACGTTCCCTCCAAGAGCCCATGGGGGACCTACCAAGTATTACCTTGTATACCTGTTTCTCTGGTACTTCAGTGTAATTGAAGAACACTGTTGTTCCTAGAAAGCCACATTACATCTATATGTCACTTACCATTCACATAGAAATGAATAGTCATTGTCCTTTCTCCCATACTATTGCTGGCTTTGCAAGTGTAGACTCCTGACACCTGAGCCATCGCAACCAGGGTACTTATTGTCTGTGAAAAAAAAAAAAACAGGCTTTTGTTACATAAATGTTTCAGTACACAACCAAACCTATTGCAAGCAATAGGGTACACTGGTGGTGCAGTAGGTAGCATTGCTGTCTCACAGCTCCAAGGTTCAGTCCTTGAGTCCTTAAGACTTGAGTTACTCTCTCATTGGTATAATGTCACCACACCACAAGGGGAAGCAATTTAATTAGATATAACAGTAAGCTCAATTGTTGGCAAAGGAGTAGACTCGAGAGCTCCAACAAAAAGTACAGCCATCACTTCAAAAGTATGCTGTATCAGCATGTCTCAATATAAATATCCTAGTGTTCCCAGGCTGTACCCAGTGCTAATTACACCTGATATTTATGGAAAATGCTTTGTAAACAAGCAGATAAACACAAATCAAGTTGGTATTTTTGTCAGTAAGTTCATGAAGAACAAAGCTGGGAACTGGATTTCAGGCCAAGCACTGAGGGTTTCTGTGGGCTATAAATCACCTTTGAATTTTTGAGGAAATTGCAAATTTATGTCTGACAAAACACACCTGTTTATAATAGAAATAAGGTTGTTTACTATGTGTAACTACTCTCAATATATTTTATTGTATTGTAGCAGAATGCCATATTTCCTGATACCTGAGCTTACATTACAATAAACACCCAATGGACTGAATCCCCAATGATTTAGCCAGGCACTCTGACTAAGCCCCTCACAAACCCCGCTCTTTCTCTGTACTTGTAGTTCCAACACATTCTAAAGCAGAAACCGGCCAGTTTGTTGTTTAAAGCTGAGGAATGTATGTGATGTGTCAGAATTCACTCTCAACAAATCTTAATTTTTAATTTGGTCTTGTTATCATTAAACAGCAGGCTGTACTCCTATAAATCACGGTCTTTTCATTTACAAGAGCTAGTAAACATGGCTTCCATATAAATTGTTTTGTGGCCTACCGCAAACCTTTGAGAGTTGTGTAATCATGTTGTGAGATCATAGCATATAATCAGAAAGCAGAAAAATTATCCTAAAACTTTATTACATATTTCCCATTTTACTTATATACACACTTCCCATTTGCTTTGGTTTTAGTTTTTTTTTTTTACCCAAATTGTCACAACATTATTGAGTCAACTATAGATCAAGTGTAGAGGAGCACTATATAGAGCATAGAGGAATGTAATATGTGAAAGCCTTTCTTTCATCAAGTTTAAGGTAAGCAATTTTGGTAATAAGGTTCTCTGGGATGCTGCTCTAATGGAATGTCAATACAAACAAGACAGCAATCTTTGCACAGTGAGCAAGATTATATGTTGTTTGATACATCTGGTATACTGATTTGCTTCACTGGCTTTCAATTCAGCTCCATTTAGCTTCGTATTGATTGAGGAATAAAAGCATCTAAACATCTTCCTGACACCTTTCCAAAATGTTTCAGAAACATTTCTAAAAGATGTATACAAATATATATTTAAAACCTTTTTTTGTAATCAGCATATAACACATACCTTGTTTCTGCCATTTATCTCCTTAGTCTCAGTTGACACATCCTTAATCAAGTTTGATGGATATGAAAATTCAGCAACGTTGTTGACATTTTTGGGATCCCTATACAATTCGCACCTATAAGACATTGGGAAAATGAATTTTTGTGATTAATAATTGCCCATTTTAATAAAAGACTGAATCAAATAATAAATTTGAATGAAACTAGTTATAATGCAAGCAGTATAATCAAAACATTACATACATGTGATTTCTGGTGAATAAAATGTGTGATATGTTCATGCATTATGTGCATGTAATCAGACTCAGCTAGCTCTGTTTGCTTCCTGTTTTGGCTGAAATAAATACAACTTTCGAGAACATGAGTAAAAAAGAGGTCAAATGACAGTACACATGTACAAAAATAGAAGTGCCTTGTAGCTGTAAGTTTCAAAGAGGATATTCTGAGAAACAGCCAGAAAATCACATTTCTTAGCATTACCAAAATCATCTGTTTAACTAATGCCACTTGTGACTATATGCATTTGAAAACCACCCACAACTGTCCAGTTGTTTTTTTTGTTTTGTTTTTTACAGATTTGCTTTATACTTCTGAGGAAAGTAACAATGGGAGTAATGAGAATGGAGGCCAAAGAGGAAGCAGTAGCATGACAGGATGGGCTGAGGCATGCGTGACCACTTAAAGGAAACACCTCTACTCTCTGGCTGACCAAGATAAGACTGACTCTGAGACCTCACTGGCTCAAACCTTTGCTTATGAGAGACCCAACCAAATCACCTACCACAACATATACTAGCACTGGTGATCATCTCACTTCACAGTGCATATGTCTGACCATAACATGATGTATTTGAATTCTGTGATTATTGTGTTTCTTTTTTTGCTTTTCTTTTTTTTTTTTTTTTTTTGCTGATGCTAGTCATTGTTTTAATTAAATTTTTGCTATTTCTCTCCAATTATTCTGATGGATGTGTTGACCTGCTGAAATCAGACCTTAGCACATAAGTAATCTTTCCATTGTCAAAACTGATAATCTTTAAACAGCAGAAATTTGATTCTTTGACATTACTGATCCGTCTGTGTCCCAAATTTGGCAAACAGCATAACTGAACCAATAATCACTAGTAATTAACAGCAGTCATAATTGCACAATGTTTGAAATGCAAGATAATCTGAGCTTTTATTGTGAATGATTGAAAATTTCTTCCCTTCACTATTTTCACATCTATAACCGAAGTGCCACTTATACTCGCCTGATTTTATAACAATGCTAATTTGCTAATGCTCACTATAGACTTTGGGTACACAAATAACACTTTCACTAACACATTGGCCTTTAAACAGGGGGACACCAGATTGCAGCACAAGACAAGTGTTGAGATTTGCAAGATAAATATCCTTGGCTCCTCAGAGTTAAAGGCTCCAAAGCTAAGTATATGTTTCAGTAGAAAAGGAGGAAATGTGAAACATTCTGAACATTTTGGGCATTTGATAAATATAGCTGACTTCTTGCAAGACCAACTCACTGTGTAAGATTGTGATCTGGGTCACAGGGCTGCCACAGCCATGTGATGTTGGGTTTCGGGAATCCAAAGACAGTACAGGTAAGCTGGTGCTCCTGTCCTAGCATGTAAGTCTGAGGGCTTATAGGAGCCACCTCTTCTTCAGATATTCTAGGTTTCACTGTGGAGACATACACAATGTGGGTTTAAAAAAAATGGAGATGCAGGCAGAACGTTTATTAGAAAGAGTATGACGTGAAAGGAACAATCAAGCTAGAGGACAAAAATTAGTAATAACTGGATTAATGAGCATGAAGGCCAAAGAGGAAGTAGTAGACAAGAATGGTCGAGTCATGCATCACCACTCAAAGGAAAGGCTAACTCTCTGGCTCACTGAGATAAGGCTGACTCTGAGACCTCTCTGGCTGATAACGTCTTACGTGAATGATCATGAGAGACCCAAATGACCTACCAACACACACACCAGCACTGGTGATCACCTTACTTCATAGTGCACATGTCTGACCATAATAATTAAAACAGAAACCCTGCAGTCAGCATCACTTTACCATGATTTATGGGAATTCTGAGGATACATGATTTTTTTTGCTGAGACTAGTCATTTCAATTGTTGTTTTAATGTAAAGAGGAATGACAATTATTCTGATGGATGCGATGACCTACTGAAATCAGACCTTTCCATTGTCACAACTGATTATCTATAAAAGGCTGAAATTCTAGTACCTTGACACTATTGATCACTCTGTGTCCCAAATTTGGCAAGCAACATGCTTGAAATAACATTTAAGTAATATCATACAAGAGGGAGTGCTGTTATTCTCAATACCAGCATGGCTGTGATTGAGGTGTAGGCACATGCCATGTCATGTTCATCTTTGCAGTGCAACGTGTTTTAAAATCTAAGATAGATAACAACTGTTAATGTAGCCTAATTAATGGTTAATAGAACACATCTGTAAAGCAGAGTGATACATGCATAGTTAAAAGTCCCAGTGCAGTTATACTATATATGAACACTCATAGAATGCCTCTTGTCCAATCAAATTACTCGGTCAGAACTAAGTGTTGTATAATTACTTATAACTAACCGCAGTCCTTCTAACTGAACAATGTTAGATGTGCAAGATAACTTGAGCTTTTATTGTGAATACTCCAAAAGTTCTTTCACTTACCATTTCCATAGCTATAAACCATTTGCCATTTATATTAATTCTCACTTAGCAAAATTATGAGTATATGAGTATAGAACATTTTTCTTTTCTCAAGCTTTAGGAAACTGAGTTGAACATGGATTGTGATCCTACTCACACCAATGTTTTATCTAACTGTACGCTTGAATAAACCCAAAGAAAACTTATAGTAAATAAATGTGTTAAATCTCCTTTCATTATTGCACTTGTATTACAAATCAGCCTTTCTGTTAAATACAAATACAAACTGCTGAATATGGCTTTTTTTTACTCAGTAATTTGCTTTGAATAATTCTCATGTGCAGTTTTTATTAATAGCTTATACTTGATCTGTAGGACACAGTATGGTCATTTTGTTCAATAAGTCAGTTCAGTGCAAGCAAAGGTTAAGCAGAAAAGACAGCTGGTTTTGCACAGTGCAATATGTAGTGCTGAAGAACCATAAGTTCCTTTCAAAGGCCACTAATGAAGTCCAGGTGCATTCACTAACCCACAAAAAACAACCCAGACATTTCACTCACAGTAAAATAATAAGGCCAGGAAAGATAAGGCTGAAGTGAAAGGACTGACAAAAAAAAAACATGTGATGCTGTTGCCTTACTATTGACAAGAAGTGTGTAGCTGATGTTCCTGCGAAGCCCATCATTTTGGCTGGATAAAGCAATGGTAAAGATCCCTGCATCCTTTTCTTTCACCTCCCTAATGATGAGGTCATAGCCCATTACCTTATAGCATAAGGAGGTATTGATGGGGAAGCCATCCTTGTACCTGTAAAGATTTGTTCCAGGAATATGCACAGAGTCTCTATTCATTTATTCAGATTATTTACTCCATTAGGGATTGCTGTTCATTATAAAGCAATTTTATGAACCTACCACACTATTTTGTCTGGTGCAGGCAGAGCATTGACTTGCGGTTTAAAGCTCCATCGTTTACCTTCTTCAACAGTGACCACAGCATGTGTTCCATGGGTCACATTGAGGAATGGATGTTCTACAAAGTATAACAATATGAGTCTTATTTTCTAAAAAAAAACAAAAATAAAGTAATAGCATTGTATCTATCCATCACATACTCACCATATACAATGACCGTGACTGACGCATGCTTCTTAGAGTCAACTAGTGTTGCTGTGCAATTGTAAGTGCCATTGTCCTTCAGAGTCACACTGGGTATAATTAGTTCACTGTCCATTACAATGACCTTGTTAGGGACACTTCTTCTCCCATGAATGTAGTGAGTCCGATTGATCTGCCATATAGAAAAGCCATTCTTTTTGTGATCATTACTATTGTTATTGATACACTAACCTAGTACATTTATATTTAACCAAAAACAAACTCAATATTATATGCTAGAAAAAGTGATTCAAGGCCTTAAGAACTTACAGGGCTGTTCTGAAATTCCCAATTAAATTCAATCCTGCCATTGTACGTTGTGTCTGCTGAGCAGGTGAGGTTCAGTGTGTTTCCAACCAAGATTCTTGTGTGTTCAGAAGTAATCCGTACATTCTTCAGAACTTTGGCTACACACAAGACAAAGAAGGTCATCACATGAATGCATGCTATTACATTTTAAATGTCAGAAACACAGATGCTGGTTTAATAATTGAATGTGACCACTGTATATATAAGAATATTAACAATAAAAACACTCACTAAGACGATGGAGGATGAATTCTGATTTGACCTTTTGCCCATTCACATTGGTGGCACATGTGATTAAATCATAGGTCCTATAGTGACCCAGTGGCATCGTAAAACCCACTTTCGGGTCCCATGACACACGTTCTTTGTCACTGTTTTCTATGGCGGGAAACTAAAAAGAAACGATCAGTCTTGAGTTCACCCAGCAGTTATTTCTCTATGTGAGCATGTTAGTTTCAACTGAAAACAGTTACATATTTAAAGGCTGTGTGGTAAGATGTAACTATGTGGTGAGGCATAAAACATATCTGCTGTTTGTTGCATGTCTTTTGCTCTATCATGCTTAGAAAGAGAGGGAAGGTAGGAAATGGGTAGGATGAATGCCTCAAATGTTGCAACATCAGGAAGGGCACATAATAGTCTATAGCATCTAACAGAGAAGTTTTTGTGCATGACAAAGCAGCACTGGATACAGCATAAGAGCATACACATACAATATACACTCACTAGAAAATACATTAAGATCTGAGTTCCTCAATTTCCTTGACTTCACTTGGCGAGCTGTTTTTCCTACCTACTTCATGATAATCATGTATAAAATGGTGGTTGTAGATTTATAGTCTATTCTGGATGGAATAAAAGTCTACAGCCAAATTCCTGTTCTTAAAGGAAGTAGACTGGGTCAAGCTTTCCTGCAAGTCAGTGTATGTGCACATATCCAAATGCTTCAGAATATGTTGAACATGTGAAACCCTGGAATATGCTTACAGTCCTATGCTTCCTTCAAATCCTCATGGTAATAAACTCATTGTAATAAACTGCTTACAGTGTTAACATGTAAGTGAAAGCAGTCAGGAACACACAAGCTGCTCACTGTGCAACCACATACTGCAATTAATGACACCCAAAACCTTTAAGTGGTTCATGATGGTGTAACAAAAACATCTTATAAAGTATTAATATATAAAGTATTAATATATATGTGTGAAGTAGAGAGGTGAAAAATACTCACTGTTTCCAAACTAACATGCAGATAAGGAGATGTCGTCCTACAAGGAATGTTGAGAAATTCTGTGTCCCTGTATGCAAACAGGATTTCACTGGTTTCCAAAAATGGATGATGAGGATCTGTGGATAAAATATAGATGTGTGTAGTATTAGTATAATGTATATGTGTACTCTGTACTGATGATGTGATATATGATTATCTGAATGTTTATTTTAAATGAACTGAATTATCTAACATTCCTCCCAAGCCACTGTGGCTACATCATTTCACATACAATACAAGTCAACTATTGCAATCTATATATATATATTTCTATACACCGATAACATTATGACCACTTCCTTTTCTCTACACTTACTGTCTATTTTATCAGTTCCACTTAACATGTAGCTGCACTTTGTAGTTTTACAATTACAGACTGTAGTCCATCTGTTTCTCTACATGTTAGTTCCCTTTATTCTTTTGTCCAGTGCTCAGGACCCCCAAAGATCAGGTACTATTTGGGTGGTGGATAATTCTGAGCACTGCAGTGACACTTATGTGGTGATGGTGTGTTAGTTTGTGTTGTACTGGTGTGAGTGGATCAGACACAGCAGTGCTACTGGAGTTTTTAAACACTGTGTTCCTACTTACTGTGCACTCTATGAGAGAAATCCACCATATTGCTCCACCCTGCAGATGGTACAGTAGCTCATCTGTTCTTGCACAGTATGTCTTAGTCGTCCTCTGATCCTTCATCAGTGCTCACAGGATGCCTACAGGATGCTGGTAACTGGACATTTTTGGTTGGTGGACTATTTTCAGTCCAGCAGTGACACTGAGGTGTTTA
>JAOVVH010000043.1:22069647-22080627 GCA_028566435.1 Scorpiodoras heckelii
GGAATCGAACCCGGGACCTTCTGATCACGGGGCAGACACCCTAACCACAAGACCACGACTGCCCCTTTGTGAGGTTCAACAAATGCACAATGTTTCTAGGTGTTTCCAATAAGAATAACTTCCTTGTGTACCATTCATGATTGTTACCCTCTTTAGCACTGGCTGTTTACATTGATTGACACCCCATAGTACTATAGTCACACCAAATGTTACTTGAAGGAACAATTTTAACTTTTAAGAAAATTTAAAGGATGTTTCATTATTTTATTCCTTTCTTCATTGTATTTGTACAATGTCTTCAGTAACTTTTTAATTTACATGTCATGTAAATTATGGCCTGACAACACTACAAGGGACAGACAATTAATTGAATTTTTTTTTTTTAATAAATAAATAAATAAATAAATAAATAAATAAAGTATGTAAAAAGATTTTCCCTAGACATGTTTATTTCAGCCAAAATACTTGTATTATGTAGAGAAACTTTAAATATTAAAACCTTTTTTTTTGTAATGGGTCTCAGAAGGGCATACACGGGTGGATGTAACCAATTACTCTATCATAACAGAGGCTGAGGACCTGAGGACCTGTAGTTGATGATGAATGGAGACAAACTTTTAAGGTTATATCTCCACAAATTATTTTCAGGTCAGCTGAGCTTGATATCGCCTCTAATAATTTTTGCTAAATGTGTGTTATAGGAATTATTTGAGTATATACAGCATATAAATAGACATGGTTGATGAGGTGACAATTGAGCCTCATGAATTGAGCCTTTACAACACACACCTCAAGCTCTTGACAGTTCTGTAGCAAAGCCATTTCTTATTCTGATGTAAACTGTTCAGACACTCAGTGGGGAGTTCTTTGCAATTTTCCAGTACATTGCTCACTTTAATAACACACAAACCAAAGAAACTAAGAGAAGATAAGGAAAAGTAGCTAAAAAGATGAGTTTAACAAAGACACATTACTCTAAAACATATAGCCACAATATAACTACCACAATGGTCAACACCAAGGGAAACTAATGGCAAAACTTGTATAACGGAACTAATCATGTGGAACACAAAACAAGTTTGCACAAACACATGAAGTGAACTGGACAACAAAGAAGAAGACCAAAACATGAAGTTGCTCTATAGCATTCTGGAGGGGAATTGTCCATGGTGAATGTGAAAGGACAATCCCCACCCTACCCCAGCACCATACCCAGCCCTTAAATGCATGGCTCCTGATGAGCACACAATTACAAAGGGTTCCTGGATGAACCGGCTGGAGCTGGAGAGAGCAGCATCGTTTTCAGCAGAGCTTGAAAGGAAAGCAATGTCCACAGCAAGGCCAGATGCTATATGTACATTTATCATCCTTGTTGGTTGTTGGTTAAATAAAATGTACTATTATTATTATTAGTAGTAGTAGTAGTAGTAGTAGTAGAAGTAGTAGTAGTAGTAGCTGCAGCATCAGTATTAATATTATTTAGATGAATATCAGATCATATTGTGATGTCAGAGGTGTGGAAAATCTACTAGAAGCCATTCTTGAACTGCTCAAAACAACATAGCTTTATAGAACAGTAATGAGATGGGAACTATGGTACAACTAACTACTACACACGAACAGTGTGGAGAGTCACATAAACACACGCATAACATGAGGAGGGTATGGGACACAAGAGTCCAAGTGACTGGCCCGCACTGCATGCTGGGAGCTTTTGCAAAGACGCCCCCTCAAACCAGTAAGTGTCTGCCCGCTCCCTACAATCTAGTGGTGGATGCCACATAGCCCCTTCCCTTAAGGGTCATCCGTTCCGTTCACCCCAGCAGTTACAAAAGGTCTTGGTACTTTCTCTCTCCACCTTTGCCAGGGCCTCTCTTAGGTCTTAAGCTGATTATCCTGCAAGTCCCCTTTGTCCTTACAAGGTGATGGTGTCCACTGCACCTCGGTCTCTTTTTGCTGTGCCGAACAGGCAGTACCCAGCCACATGGTCCTAGGGAACCACAAGAATACAATGTCCAGTACTATGTTATTGGTTACCCACATGGACTGTAACTTAGGACAGTGTCCTCTCTGCTGACATGGATTAAACAACCACGTCCTTGTTCCTGGTATGAGTGGCTGCCCTTGGCAGCGAGAGTCATATGCCTGTTTTGTCAAGTGCTGGCTTCACTCTGGTGGCTCTGTGCTGGCTGATGAGTAGCGTGAAGGTGACAACAAAGCTCTAGTGCATACTTAGTGACAAACTCACATACCTCCTCACTCAAGCGGGTGCCCTGAAGGCGAGATGTGTGGCCGTCTGGATCTCGTGTCCACATATCAGGAGCATGGGGGTGAACCCTGTGGGCTCTTGGACCACTGACCTGCACGCCATCAGTACCATCAGCAGGTGGCAGTCCCAGTCCCACAGGTGTTGAACACCCATGATAGCCAGTTGGGTTGTTAGCATGTGGTTGAAGCGTTTTTGCTCTTGGGTGAAGAGGTGTGGTGCTGTTTTTTTCATACATCCAGCTAACTGCAGACCTCTGTCATGACCATTGATTCAAAGTTTCACTCCTGGTCACTGTGCAGCTCCTCAGGGACCCCGAACCAGCAGAAGAACTCCTTGACGAGCCGGGTTGCTGTGGTCTTGGCACTCTGATTGGGAATAGCATACACCTCTGGCCATTTATTGAAGTAGTCCATATCCACGAGGATGTAACGGTTTCCTGCTTCAGTGACTGGAAACAGATTCAAAACATCCACAGCAACTCACTCCATTGGGGTACCCAAGGAGTGAGAAATATCGAGAAGAAGCCATTCTCAAACGCCATCACTGGTTCAGAACAACGCAGCTGTGTAGAACAGTAACATGATGGGAACCAGGTAACAATTTACTACTAAACACGAACAGTGAGGAGAGTCACAAAAACACACACATAACAAGAGGATTGTAAGCAACACAAACGCATCCAAGAGTCTGCCCTGCGCTGCATGTTGGGAGCTCTCATGAAGATGCCCCCCTCAAACCCAGAAGTCTCCACCTACTCCCTGTGGATGCCACCATGTATCATATTTAAGGAGCTCCAATGTTCTTTAACCTTCCACCTTTAAATAAATGTATACATAATCAGTAGTTTTACACACCTGCTTGTTAGCTAGCTAACTTTAAGTCAGGTTTAGGTTCAGGTTTGTCAGGTAAAGTAAAGTGGACAGGCTATATAACATCCATTTTACCTAGCAAACGAGTCAGCTATTTTGGTAGAAATATTAAGATAGGTATTGAATGTGTAAGAGTGAAAAAGAAAAGAAAAGACGTTACTGACAGCAAAGGCAGTTAGGTGAGTTGTCTGTTCAAAGAAAATTTGAATTGATTGATCTCTCATTGGGATCGTAATCTGCCCTTTTTAAAAAAAAAGTTACTAAATACAGGCAAAGAAAGGGAAAGAAGCTGTAATGACAGGACTGACTGAAGTGAAGGATCAGGTTAGACACAGATAAATAATCAAGAAGATTAACAAATATTTAGTTGCTTAGGATTGAGTTGCTTTGGATTAATTTAAATTAATACAGAATCTGATGACATAGGTCTATTATTCTTAAAAGACATAAACTATACTATTTCATGAAGTGTTTAATTTTAGGTGGCGCTTTTGACAAACTGTTTTTTAGTAAAGCCCTAAACATAAATATTAGAAGGTCAGATCCAGTTCTGCAACTTAATTAAATCAAGTACTGGGGACATTTAAGCTTCATATCCTTTTCCAGGAGGTGGTGATGTAGTTCCACTAAAGGTAGGCTGTACCATGGTGCAGGAGATACGATCGCTGCCTTACAGTTCCAGGTTACCCGGTTTGATCCTGAGCTTGGATTACTGTGCTGAATTTTTTTGTGTTCTCCCATATTAATTTATGTTCTCTCCTACCTTCCCAAAACATACTAGTACACAGATTGGTTCCAAGTTGCACTTGTAATGTAAATGTAATTGTGATCGTAAATGTAATGTAATTGTGTCTGCATTTTGCTCTGCAATGGACTGGTGTCCCATCCAAGGTATATTCATGCCTCGTCTCCAGTGTTTTTTCTCGTTGATGCTGTTGTATAGTCCATAGCTGTAGTGTCTGTAGTTTGTGCCTCAACAATGTTTTAAAACAGATGTTCAATTATCTGTTAATATAATATAAAGAGAGAAAGTTTTCTTTATTTACTCTGTATTTTATAGAAACCTTCTGTTTGTTTGGTACAACTATGGGATTAATAAACTAGAACACAATTCCTGGCTATTCAGTTGTCATTGCTCCATTTCAAAAAGTATATTCAGACAAAGATATGAGTGTGGGAAATGCAGGCTGATGGTTTAGATTGTGCTGTAAAGTAAACAATGTGTTTATGATTTAGATTGAACTTGATGAAACACTGATTAAAACAACAGATAATTCTGGTTCCCAAGTAGTACAACAGGAAAATATTCACACTCTATGGTAGATTGCAGGTTTGAATCCTGATAATGCCACAGCCATCTGTGACCAGGAGTCAAGGAAGCAAAAATGGCTGTGCTGTGTCAGTGGGAGGAATGGCATAGCCTGGTATATGTGATGTGATGGAGTAGGTGGGTATGAATTTGCTTTGGGAGTGATGGGATCAAAAATTTATTCTGATTTGTCAAGCAAAAATGAAACAATGATGACAAATACAGCATTTGTTCATATCAACTTACACTTTACATTTATTTTAAAATATATCTATTGTATCCCTGTTAAGAAAACACATGACTCATGATGAACTGGCCATACAGCAAGTTGTCAGTTGAGAACAAATGTTTTTAAGACAAATTATAAGTATGTAAGTAAAATCACACCATTGAAATGAATTGTATGTACATTAGTCAATTTTGTGAAAATGCAATGCTCTAAATCCAGTGCATCAAATTCAGGTCATGGAAAATTCATTTCAATTTGAATAAGACTCAGAAGCCCACAGTGTAGATTATAGTCAACAATTTTATATGCTGCTGTCTGAATCCCTAAAGCCAAGTGCACAATTTACTTTCTGCTATCAAAGAACCTTTGCTTTTTGGGAAACCCACCTGGGTTATATCAAGTTATCAGAATTAGAGTTATAAAATTACAGCAGAACACATCACTTCATACAAATTATTCATACAAACTAATTAATATGTCATCTGTTGTAAACATTATAGACCAAAATAAAGCTGTCTACTTGCAAGTCTACTTAAAAGTTCCCAACCAGGTCACTGTTTCAATAACCAGGCTTTTCAAAAATGAGTGATTAAAACCAATATAAACACATTTGCAAACATCTACCATTATGGAAAAAATTGAAAAGATTTTTATTTCTCAAATCATTCTCAAAAAGGTCAGGGATGTAAGTCTGTGATGTTAGAATAATTTCCAAGAGCTTAACAAATTCAGATGCATTTCACTTTTTCTCAGATATAAACTATTATTCAGATGAAGCAATTATGGTTCTATGCACAGACAAAAAAGCTCCTTTCAGTAAAATGTAGCAGTGACTCAGTTTACCAAATGTTTAAATCGAGAACTGATTCATGTTCAACTGTCCTGCTCCTGAACGCTATTGTGTTACTGAGCAATATTTTAAAAATTAACAAGCTGAAACACCTTAAGTCAGTCAGTCTGATGCAAAACAATACCACAGATGTATACGTTTTGGACCCCGATGACTGGTCTAGAACAAGTAGAAATACTGTTAAGCAGAAATACAACAAAAAAATCCATCACAAATCACTTATGATCTTTTTTTTCAGATACCACTGGACTAAGTAGTAGCTGTCTAGTGGCATCTGAAAAGCATTATATCAGATTCACATGGTAAAAAGTATCACTCAAGAGTCAGAACAGTAAACAGCAGCTTTCAAACATGGACAAAATAGAGTCATAGACAAAACTATATCAGTGGCACTAAACATTTAAACCTAGACTGTTAGGGCTCTCTAAGTCTTAGCTGGACCTGAATAGGATTGCTGGTGATTGTAGGCCTTGTGGTGCTCCAGAGACCTGCAATAATCACAAGACCAAGTGATACTGATCAGAGTGAGTTTTTTGCAAAGTTACAGTGAACTCACAGGCTCTTTATACACAGTTATAAAAAAAGTCTACGTGAGATTGTGCTCATAACCGTAAAAACAACTGTGATGTATCCATGCTGTATAGGTGCATTAGTACACATTGTGTCTAAGCATGCAGAAGTATAACAGGTCAGCCTGTCAGCTCCCCTCTCACACTCACATTCAGTACACTTCCTTTCTTGGAAATATGATCAGGACAGTTACAAACAGCTACACACACACACACACACGCATTGTCAAGCAGAATACTAAGGGCATTTAGAAAGCATTTTCCAGTCTTTTCCCTTTCATAGACTATACTTTAAGACACAGACTCCAAGGTTTGAAATTATGAGACATCTGATTTACACAGTTATAAACAGGACTATTGTATCTTGCACTCTTGCAGTAAAATGATCATACATCCCAGTCAAATTCTAGAATTCAGGGTTAATACTGTCGGCATGTGTAAATGAAAATAATGTAAACATTTGCCCATTAATACATATTTATAGATTTTTATCCATCATCACTAATTTGATTTGATTTATTTTTACAATTTGCCAAGCTGAAAGGCAGATTTATTTTGGGCATTTAGTCAAAACAGATATATTGGCTGCTTCCTTTCGAATCTTATGGACAACAAAATGAATAAAAAAAATCTTTGTAAAAAACACACAGAATTTACATAACAATTATTTTTAATATAGTTTGTATCCCATCTTTGTTCTTTCTCATTCTTTTATATTTTACCAGGAAGCACTTCACCGTTCAGTTCAGTAACATTTGACACTTGTGCCTGGAGATAATGTCTGCATTATGGAACAAACAACAAACAAACAAAGAAGGAAACTAACTAACTAACTAACCAACCTACCAACCGACCATTATGAAAGAATTCATCATGATACCTGTAGCATTAACACAGTGCCACAATGTACACAACACCAAGCCCCTTTGGGAGCTGTGTTGTGTGTAAAGAAACCTTAACCCTTTTTATAATTATTATAAAAAATTATATATATACACTCACCATCCACTTTAATAGGAACACCTGATACAGGTCAATAGCTTTATCATCAGAACATCAAAATAGGGAATAATTGTGGTCTTTGACTGTGGCATGGTTGTTAATCAGATTTGAGTTGATTTGAGTATTTCAGTGATTATACGAGTTATTATATCCTTCCTGGCAGCTCAAACCAATCTGGTCATTTTCCTCTGATCTCTCTGATCAACAAAGACATTTCCACTCTGTCACTCACTCAAGTTTTTTTCCGGACTGTTCAAACCAGCCCATGTGGTATCAACAACCATGCCACAGACTGATGTTTGATGTGAACATTAACTGAAGCTATTGACATGTATCTGCATGATTTTACGCATTGCTGCTGGAATGATCAGGTGTACAGATGTTCCTATTATGTTCCTATACTGCATATATAGGACCTATACTGTACATTCAGGGCAATCAATCTACAATCCTCATATTTTAACAACAATTAATTAATGTTTTGATTGAAGTAATTTCATCCACATATGTTTTACATTCTTTAAAGTAATTCATAAAATTTAAATTCATTAAATTATATGTCGAAAAAGAGATCATTTTGTAAAGCAGAGGTGCCCATTTCTGATCCAGTGTCATTTCCCTGCTCTAACTAAGAATAATTTCCCCCTGTTTTGTTTTTTTAATGTCAAAGATTACTTTTTTAGTTTTTAATAAAGCTATGAGGCTGAAGTAGCTGTGATTGTTTCACAAATTAGAGGCTGTGAGCTGGAGGTCACTTGTCTGTTCCATTAGGAAATCTCTGATTTAAAGTACGGTACTCGTTTTCTGTACTCATTTCATTACATCATTGCATTAATTCTTTCTTCATGCCAGAAGTACTCAGAAGTTGAGAAGTGGCACAGTTCTTTCTGATTCCAGGACAAAAATCTGGTTCCTTGCTTTCCTGTACACAAAGAATTAAACATATTCTTTCATTATAGCTTCCTCACTGAAAAATTAAGAGCAATCAGAAAACACAAAAATGGCCATTAACATTCATAGATTTAGGATTTGTTAGTTCCATTGATGGATATCATAAATGGCTTTGAAAACTAGAAACAGAAAAATAAACCAAACCAATTTACTGAAGAATTCTAGTGAAGGATAGCATGTAAATTTTAAATCAGTAACACATTTAGACTCATCTTACCCCTGCACGAAAAACAGGGTGATTATAACCAGCAATGACACCACATCAGCAGTGATCCATATAATTCTGTACACCTGAGGAGCCTGAGGAGTTTTATATTCACACACACACACACACACACACACATACACACACACATACACACAGAGATTAACACACACTCTGGAACAAGGGTTCACTAAATTTCTGAACTGTGCTACAACACTAATGAAACTTTGACATACATCTGAAATGAGAACAAAAAGTAGAACAGACAAAGTGGTAATTACCAGATGCCAGTCAGGCTGAGACATGTCTTTGAGGAGGTGGCATGTGTTAGTGGTCACTGAGCTGGCCCCTGCACACCACAGTAATGAGAAAAGCCAGCGCTCGTTTACCACCCACAGGTTGATCGTCACATTATCACCTGCCAGGTTGCTGCACCACAAATAGGCAACAATTTAAGCATATTTATACACGTCTACAAGTTTAATTTCCCTATTTCTACAATAAAGTTTTGATATGTTTAAGGTTCATTTAAGATCTTTCCACACAATAGCAAAATGACTTTAAGGCAGAAAAGACAGACAAAGCATGACAGCATTCCAAAACAAAGGCAATAATCAACTTATATCACAAAGATATAATCACTTAGTGAAATATAGAATTATGCACTAACTTCCTATTATTATCTAAGGCACATATCTCTCATGGAATTTCCTCATGGTGTCAAACTTCAGCCTTTCTCGAGCCAACATTCGGGGATCTAGTATCATCATGTCTATGCTTGCCTCAAACCATGTGCAAATGCCTTTATTACACACCTAATCCTCTCAGTACTCTGTGTGTTGTATCTCGTGTTAAGAAATTGCCCATCTTCAATTTTCATTAAAGACTCATTGCTGTAGACCTGGCGGAACCCTGGAGCCTGCTTCTTAACATATTCTCTACACTGTGGAGGGAGCCACCATATCTGAAAGACATTACAGAGCCACAGAGTCAGAACTTTTTTTTAAACGACGAATCAAAAAAAGCATGTCCAAAGCCACTACACCAGTGTATTTTGATTTGACATACAGTACATATGTATAATATTTATTGACACATAGATTAGCGGATGTGCATAGTACCTTGAAAATCTAAACATCATAACAAGTAATTTGAGAACTAATTTTGTCAGAAGACCAGCAGGCTAAGAATGAATGTAAAAACTTACCAAATTTTGTGAGATGCCAGATTTCAGTATGGTCATAACTGTGCTATGGCAGTCATCCTCATCTTCATTCTTTAAGTCAAAGATAAGAGAGATGTTGTGCTCTTTTGCAATATTAAGGAGTTGTTCAAGCGATGGCACTCTCTGTTCACGAGCAAGAGCCTTGTCCTTCTCCGAAAGGAAACACACTGACCAAAACGGGTTTGTCTGCATGAACAACAGAACATTTGCTTTGTCAAAAATATATGTTAATTCTCACTCAAAAGTGCAACAAACCATGGATTAATTCCTTATTTTACCTTGACAAACCATTCGCCTGCATTTAACAGCTGGAGCTCCTTCCATGTGAAGTCAGTGCTCGTGTTGTACGTTCGATTGGGAAACACATCGTCTACATTAGTTGTTCTCTGAAGAAACTTTTTACCATGGTCATGCATTAGAAAAGGAACCTTGTCCTTGCTGACGAGAAACAGAAATTCACATTAGTATGTGGAGCCAAGATAAACCGTAGAAACTTGTCACTTGGCTTCTATGTACCTGAGCTGCACATCTGTCTCAAAGGCTGCCACGTTACACTCCACACTTTTATTGAATGACATAATAGTGTTCTCTGGAGCCAGCTGAACAGAGTACAGTAAAAAAAAAAACTTTTAAAGGAGAGTTTTACAATATATGCTACAGTTTAATTACCTTAATCCTAAAACTTATTAAACTACATGTTCTGGTTATGAGTCTTCTATACCTACTAGTAGATCAGCTACTCCAAAAGACTCAGTAATGCAAACTGATTCTACAAATCTCATTGATTTGTACAGCATTCCCACGTTAGACAGCAAACCCATAAAATAATCACTTTGTTTTACCAGCTTACATTCTGGGAATGATGCCAAGGAGAAATAACCGCAAATGATTCACTTTGTTATATGCTTCAAACTGACACTTGCTTCAACATAAGTTGTCACACTAGAAAAACTTACATGAAACATTAGGACAGAAACAGTATTCCACACCAACCGGTATAAGCAAGTGTAACATAACAAGGGCTACTGTTATGTGTAGTAATAAATCCAAAACCACATGAATAATTAGAGTTTTGAGAAAAGCTGTGCCTACCACAGGTGCACCACGGTGGCCCACAAGCCTGGGTTTCGCGGGAAGTGTGTCAGTAATACAAGGACTGTGAATCAAGAGAGGACTGAGGAAAACCATGACCAAAACTGCCATGAATATCCCAATTATGAAGATCTTACACACTGTGCAAACACAAAGACAACCAATGTGCAGAGTGTTCAGTACTTGTCTGAATAACTATTTATACCGAGAAGATGAAAAATGATTATCCTTGATGAGCTTTCATGACATGCTATACAGTATACACCGATCAGGCATAACATAATGACCACCTTCTTTTCGCCTTTTCTCTAGATTCATTGTCCATATTTTCAATTCCACTTACCATATAGCTGCACTTTGTAGTTCTACAATTACAGACTGTAGTCCATCTGTTTCTCTGCATACTTTGT
>JAOVVH010000043.1:22093476-22111580 GCA_028566435.1 Scorpiodoras heckelii
TTAAGAGGGCAAGAAATTAACTCTTGACAAGGCACAGCTGTTAACTGAAAGCCATTCCAGGTGACTACCTCATAAAGTTGAAAAATGCCGAGATGTGCAAAGCTGTCATCTAAGAAAGAGGTACCTACTCTGAAGAATCTAAAAATATAAAACATATTTTGGTTTGTTTAACACTTTTTTGTTTACTAAATAATTCCATATGTATTTCTTCATACTTTGGATGACTTTATTATTAATCTACAATGCAGAACATTTTTAAAGAGTGAAAAACCACTGAATTAAAGGTGTGTCCAAAATTTCACTGGAACTGTACATACAGCAAATTCTGTACAGCTCTGTTTCACCTAATTTGAAATCTAATTGTAGCCTTAAAGATTGACAGAACACACAGACATGCACTTTAAGGCCTTGATTTTATTTTATTAAAGAAGCTATTGAATTTTAGTTTATTAAATAATAGTGCTGTCACGCGATAAATAGAGCCGTTTTAGTGACTGAGTTCCCTATGAATTGCCCTTGTGATTCTGTACCCTGTGCAGTGAGACAAGTTAGGGACCCTTGCGATTGGAATGCAGCCTAAAACGAGCAATGTGCCGGTCAATTTGTGTGTGTTTGTGATCCCTGCGGTGCCCCTCAATTGCACAGTTTAACTAATTTTTAATCTGTGTTAAAATTTTTAGGTGCATTAATTTTTCTAATCGTGAATAATTCTTTAACGCGTTTGTTAACACGTTAATTTGACAGCACTATTAAATAAGCATTGTATTTGTAACTTATAAACAGTTGAAGGATCCAAAGTAATTGATGGAATAGCACTGTTTGTGTGGAGAAGTTCAGTTATTCATTTTAGTATTGACAGAGCCTTGTGACATCCTTTGTGGAAAGTCTTGTGTAACTAAGACTGCATGTACGGTTTAGTCATTTCTCTCCTTTTGTTGTTTCGTCAGGTGGTGCCAGATTCTGATGCTCACAGGGCAGGACTTCAGGAAGGAGATCAGGTGCTGTCAGTTAATGAAGTGGACTTTCAGGATATCGAACACTCAAGGGTAAATGATCTGTAATGAGGGTTTCTTTAGGGTGTGTTCAGACTTGTGTTCTCTTGGTCTGAACCAAAGCAGAAAATCGACACATTATTACGTTTAGTCCTGGTTTGGTTAGCGTTCAGGCTCACAAATGTATAATTGAGCCAGTCATCAGAACAATGCGTCACACACTTATCGGAGTTGTGTATACCTGGTGGTATTTTTACCAGCCGGAAATACAGCAGGAGGTGGTAAATTGAATAAAAGAGTCTAAACATTTTTTGCTTTAAATGCACTCTGTTCTCTCGTGGTGCTCAATGTTACATCTTGTAACATCACGTCACGTGTTTGGTTCATTTAGATGCCTTTGGTACGTTTTGCGTTTATGCTTAAAATGAACCGCACATGGGTTCATTTAGACATAGACTGAGACCCACGTTTTCAGGCAGCCTCGGTCCATTTATTTGGTGAACACCAGAGTTCAAAAGGAAGCGTTTACAATTACCCTAAAGAACCACACTAACGGAGCAAGCACACCAAGGTACGTTTTAATCAAACCAAAGCTGACCAGTCTGAACTAACCCAAATTTTTTTGCTGCCACCATGTAATTCTACATATTATGCGCAAGACATGTAAGGAACTAGAGGTACCACATAGCAGTGTGTGGAATATGACCACCGGAAGTATGAGATAGAGTATGAATGAAGTGAAAATGAGCATACCAGATTGCTAGATTGTAGCTCATGCAGTACCTGAGGTACTGAAATGTGCCGATTGCAGTGCCCCTGAGGATGAAATTTGGTGTGCTTCTAAAGAATATGGTAGTGGTGATGGGTATAAAATTTCATGGAGCTTGAGCTTTTACATCCCATTGCTTTGGCTTTGAACAATATTCACTAGGTGGTGCTACTCCACAAAGAAATGTAATGAGCTAGGGTAATAGTCTCCTAGAGACCAAAATGCAAATAGATAAAATTCAGAATTGAATAGTTTTCAAGCTATTGTCCAAAAAGTGCTTTGAGTCTACCGCACTTCAGGGGGTGCTATCACGAAAGTCAACACACCTAGGAACACAAACCTTATATTCTGTATCAGATATGTGGGGCTACAAACATACCAAGTTTCATGTGGATTGGTGAAGTCTATAATATAATATCATAATAATAACCATAATATCATCATGGCCATTTGGGGAGGGAGAGGAAGAACAACACTGGCTGTGGCAGTCATAATAACACATGGCATGAATTATTTTCATATAATAGTGCAGTCTGGATTGTGTTATTCTATTTATTCCACAGCAGTTTGCCAAAGATGAAAATGTTTAATTTCTTAATGAACAAATAATAGTTTATAGGCTATTATAGGAAAGTAATGGAGTGGTCTGATGCAGCTTGACCCAAAGCGGGTAATGATTACCACTCTGAATTTGATTCTTTTACTATAACTGCACATCCAGAAATCGAGTGTCTAACATCTGCTGTTGTAGAACATTTATTAACACCATCTGACCAATCAGATTGAACAGTTTAAGAGCTCTGTGATGTTATGTGTCTTTGTTTTTTTTTTTAGAACATTTGTTATATTTGATGATCACCAACATCCAAACAAATGGCATGAGATGATCCTCTACAGTATTTAATGAGATGTCCTGTACACTATTTAAAACCTCTTTTGCCTTAGCATTCAGGACAACACACTTGTACGGATTTGGGGTTATTTGAGGAAACACTAAACACTGTATCTGGTGACATTTTAAGATTCAGTTACTTTTGTGTAAAATATTTGACAATACTTTGTTTATGCTTCAGGCTGTGGAGATTTTAAAGACAGCCAGAGAGATTGTGATGAGGGTGCGCTATTTCCCCTACAGTAAGTTCTCTTAGTCTTATTCAGTTAATATGCTGGTGATCTTGTGTTCTTAAAACTAATGTGAAGGATATAGAGTACATAGTCTAAATAAGTCTGTTAGACCTTTTCCAGCTTATCAGTGTGTTTGATCCTACCTGTTAGATTACCAGAGACAGAAGGAGAGGACAGTACACTAGGTGGCAGAGAGGTGCTGAAGATTAACTGAATGGCACTGGATTACTGGAGGCGCTGGATAACCGAGCTGCTGGTGTACATGCAACGAACCATCAGCATCCCAGCTGCTTTCTTTGATTAATCTTCACATAGACCCTATTCAGATACTCACATCTCCTTGTAGTGCAAATATATTGTTTCTTTTACTCTCCCATGCAAGTAAGAAACTATATTTGATACAGGAAAGGACAACCGCATAAGGATGCCCTGTATGTGATTATTGCACTTTCTGAAACAACTAATGCAGCTACATTATATGGTCAAAGGTTTGTGAACACCTGATCATCACACCCTTATGTGGGCCTTCCCAAAACTGTTGCCACAAAGTTCGAAGCACACAGTTGTATCGGATATCTTTGTATGTTGTAGCATTATTATAAGTAAATAGAGAAGAGTATACTCTTCACCGAGTCTGAGCGCTAGTCCAATGTTCCAGAAGAAACAGTATGACATGACCGTGCCTGTGTGCACCAGGTGAGGTCCAGAAAAACATGGTTTGCCAAGATTGATGTGGAAGAAGTGGAGTGGTGTGCACAGTACTGGAAAGCACCAAGGCTATTGGACATCAGCGTCCAACCTCATTAATGCTCTGGTGGCTAAATGGTGGCATTTTGTCTCGTCTCAACAGCCACAGTCAAAAATGGCTTGGAAAGCATTTAAAGCAGTAAATGGAGAATCATATCTATATTACTGCCTTTGGTGTTTGACAAAGCACATGGGGGGCAGTGGTCAGGTGTTCACATTTGTTTGGCCTTAGAATAGTATAATTGTTTTATACAGTCTTTTGGGAAAGTGTTGGAATGGCACTGCCAATTGTTTTGTTTTTGCTATACACTGAAACCATTTGGGTTTGAGATCAAAATATAAATTAGATGCTATATCAGAATTTCAACTTTTATTTCCTGACCTTTAAATCTAGATGAGTTAAGCAACTTAGAACATGGCATCTTTGGTGGCAGACCACACAATTTATATTAAGTAAATGACATTTAATATTTGGTTGCATATCCCTTCCTTGCAATAACTGCATCAACCGGTTATCCACTGACATCAACAAACTGTAGCATTCTTCTTTTGTGATGCTTTTTCAGGTTTGTACCATGGCTTCTTTCATTTGTTGTTTGTTTTGAAGGGATTCTCCTTTCAGTCTCCTCTTCAGGAGGTGAAATGCAGGCTCAGTTGGGTTAAGGACTGCTGATTGACTTGGCCAGTCTACTTTTTTCCCCTAAAGTAATCCTTTGTTCTGTTAGCAGTGTGCATTGTCTTGCTGCAGGATAAAGTTCCTCCAAAAACTCATTCTGCTGCTATCATCATAAGTTACATCATCAATAAAGATGTCCCTTCCAGAAGCAGACATGCAAGCCCAAACCATAACACTACCACCACCATGCTTGACCAATGTGCTTGTATGTATTGAATCATGATCAGATTCTCTCTTTCCTGACACTTTGACCTTTCCATCACAATGGTAGTGGTTAATCTTCATTCCAGAACAGTTGTTGCTCATCTCTCTATATCTTTGTGATTTCCAATCTGTCTTATTTAAAGACAGTAGATTGTGATACCTTACCCCCTGTCCTGTGCAGGTTGCTGATGATGTCACTGACTTGTCTTTTGTTTTTTTTTTTCCTTATTCATAGCTCTCACAATGTTTCTGTCATCAGCTGCTGGTTTTTTTTTTTTGGCCAACTTGTTTAATGGTGGTTGTTGGTACAACAGTGGTTTCTTTCTTTTACAGGACATTCCAAATTGTTGGATTCACTATCCCCAATGCTTGTGACAAGGCTTTGAGTGATTTTCCCTCTTTTCTCACCTACAAAATGACTTGCTTTTCTCTATGGTCTTCATGTTGATTCATCCTTATTAACAACTATCTTCACAGGCAAAACCCCAGCCTCAAACCAAGAGTTGATATTCACAGCTGTTCATTGTTTAAACAATCAATGTAACTAGGCACACCTGATCAACAAGAATGTGTGTGTTCAAACACAAGGTGCCACGTTCTGAGTTGTTTAACACATTGAGATAAATATCATTAAATGGAAGCTAAAATTTTAATCTCTCATCATCTTCATCTTTTGATCTCAAACCCAAAGAATTGGCCTTGTGATTCCAGTACCATACTTTCTTAAACCTAGCACAGATCTGTCAGACTCCAGCCTGGGAGGCCCACAGCCCTCTAGAGTTTAGCAATCTTTTTAGCCATTAATCAACTAATTACCAACATCATCTTAGGCTGAATTTATATTAGAAGAGGGAACACAACTTTCTTTAGGGCTGTGGCCAGAGGCATCGCAGACATGTCTGGATTCAAAAGCCCATGCTTTCAAACATGTATTACTCTCCTATGACATCAAACACCCACACAAATATTTTGTCATAAAAGCATTTATGGAAATGTACATTTGACTGTATTCTGTTATAGAAATATGTCAAATTGAATGTAACATATTTAATATGTCTGTCAAAGAATATAATGTAGCTGTATTTGTAAAAACCATGCCATGTCTCCAGACATTTGGCAAACATTCAATGCCTTTATGTGCAGTTCTGATAGGAGCATTCCATGACCCAGTCAGTTTCTTTCAGTAGTGCCACAGCAAGTTAGGCTACATTCTTCTGTAATGAGCTGATAACGTTCCTGCACTCAAGACAAATAACTTCATAATTCAATTAAAATAATTATATTTCTACACTGTACTATTCCTGCTACTATTTCTGTACAACTAGAAAGCAGTACATGTTTACTACTACTATTATTACTGCAGCTTAGTTCTGTGCATTGTATAGAGACAGCAGTGACTTTAAGGTGCTTTTACACATTAGTCTGGTTGCAGAATCTGAATCAGAGAGAATTTTGATTTGCTTGATGTATTTAAACCAAAAGCAATTAAAATGCTGTTTAGTCACACTTAAGACTCTTTTGTTCTTTCATCAGAAATAGGTTGAAAAAGTTAACAATGGTTTACCAAGTGTGCATACATACCATAAGAATTGCCTGAGCACATTGAGTTGGCCTTCAGTAAATCACTACATAATTATGTACATACAGCTGAGGCCAAAGTTTTATTACCTAGGCTAAAGACTTTCATGCTTAATTTTTCACAGCTCCACACATTCCAAGTTCAAAATAATAGCTAAGAGATGTTTCAGTCTATTTTCTAAAGTGCACCAGTCCCTTTTCCAGCAAAACAACCCCACAAGATGATGCTCCTACCCACATGTTTCACAGTTGGGATGGATTTCTTCTATTTTAAAGCCCCAACCTTTTTTCCTCATTATGGCCAAACAGTTCTATTTTTGTTCAACTGACCAGACAACACTCCTCCAAAGTCCCTGGTGATCACCTGCAAACTGGCTTTTTAATGCTAGTTTTGGAGTTGGATCTTGTTCCTTGTGCAAGAACCTTTCAGGCCACAGTAATGTACAACTCTCTTAGTGGTGGATGTTCATAATTTGGTACCTGATGCAGTTGACTCCTTCATCAGTTCTTTTGTTGTTGTCCTGGAGTCTGGTTGAACCTTCTGGACCAAAGTTCGTTCATCCCTGGAGTTAATTTGTGTCTCCTTCCTGAACAAGGCAGTGTCTGTGTGGTTCCAACGTTATATTTGCATACCATTGTTTGTACAGATGCTTGTGATACCTTCAGTTGTTTGGAAATTGCACCTAAGGAGGAACCAGGCTTTCAAGGGCAAAAAGGCACTGTCTCTAAAGGCAGACTTTAAAATACAGCTGCAAGTGTGTATCCTCTGACACACTGGAATTCTGAATTAAAGCTAAAATAAATCTGTCTCTTATCAATTGATTTAAAATGGCCTTTGGCATGGGAAAGAAATTACATACCCTTATTACCCTAATTGACTTGCCAAAAGAAATGTTTGGAAAATTTATTTATTTAATAATTATTCTTATTATTATTCTTATTATTATTATTTTCTCTTTTTTGTTTGTTGGTCCAAATCTCCCAGTTTATCACTCACTTTAGATCTGTCTACTGGCTCCATTTGTGTCTTAAGGCACAGTTTAGCAGCTCAGGACATCAGACAAATAGTTAATGAAAACAATGGGGGCTGTATGTGTCAGCTAATAATCAGATTTCATGTTGTAGCATAGCTACAGCAAAAGCTATTAATTTTACTTTCCAGATAAAACCATCTTAACTAATTAAGGACAGTAATCAGAGCACATGTATAACATTGTATACTCATAGTATATGTAACATGTATATTCATAGAATTTATTGTGACAGTGTTAAAAATCTTGAGTGATCAAATGATTTATTTTAAATATCTTTGTAATAAAAAACTGACAACTGGAGAACATTGTTAGATGAACCATTTTTATTACAAACAAATTAACAGTGAGGAAAATTATTCTACATAGTCTTCTGGTAATATATTTTACATATCCGTCCCTGTTCTTCTCCGACTTTGTGTACAGATCATCTGTTTGAAAGGGAAGACCCTTTCCTGTGAGAAAACAAAATATGTAGGGACATCACAGTGTTATAAGCATGGTCACGTATTGCCTTCATCATCAGTCTCTTGCATTTCTGTAAACCAGTATTACCTTCATCTCATGCTATGCACATGTTTATACATTAACGTGCAAAAATCAACTCATCAGCTCATTTCCAAGCCTTTGATAAGTAATGCAAGTTACAGCAGGAAAAACAGAGCATCCTTACGAACTCTGTTTGAGAACCACTAGTCTAAAAAATATATTAATGAGTAATTTACCAGTAGAGTAATAAATAACTTCTGCAATAATACAAACCCAAGTCATATTCTGATAGGTACACAATCATAGTAATTAAACACTAATTACTAAACTTCCCTGGGTAGTCATGTAAAATCAGGTTCACCGTTCAAACGCACTCGAGACAAGGTGTACAAACAAATTTAAACAAATAAGGAGGCCTCTCTAACTCCACCAGGCCATGCAACCTACCTTCCCACTGTCCTTCAGTGTTCATGTTTTAATAAATCAGCAAAAGAAAATAAATAAAACATCATAACACTTCATTTAGTAAGGTAAAATTATTTACCTTTTCAGAAATAATTTACCTTTATAGAAAGAGGTCATATGTTCACGTCCCTTCATTTGCAATAATCTTAAATTAAGCAATCAATATGTTGCCAGAAATATATTAGCTTGCTTTTCTCTTTACCCTTTTTTTAAACTTCAAAAGGAGTACAGGTTTATAAACCGTGGCCCAGCCTTCACATGATCCTGCATTTTTGCATTATGTAAAAATTTGTGGTAAGCACAGCTTAATGTTGTGCCACAGATTTAGACCACAGTGCCTATTTACACTTCTGGAAAAAAAAAGGGAACAGGTGCACAAACAGCACCAACTACATGATAGAAACTGGAAGTTTAAAAGATAAGTGTCCATTTGTTTTCATCTCGTTTTGCCATCCTTCAGCTGCTATCCTCGTTCTCCACAGCATCACGAGTTGAGGTCTCATCCACATTCTCCAGTGAGTCTGCACGCTGGATGCTCAGCTCAGCTGGGTCCATCATGGGAAGTTCACTCTGGATGGGGTAGAGCCAAGGCTTATGTTCTGGGGAGTTCTGGGCCTTCCAGGCATGGTAGTTTTGACCCGCCTTATGCACACTTTTCATAACCTGCAGAGTGACGGAGGAAGGGAGGGACTGAGATTGTAGCAGGAGTATCGGCACATGCAACAATGCACACTAGTTCTTTCTGTTTACATACAAGGTTAAGTAAGACCTGTGAGAATGGAATCCTGCTTTTCAGGCCTTGTCTTGACAAATTTTTTTCTTTTTTTTGTGGGGGTGGGGGTGGGGGTGTCGACAAACATTTTAGTTGGATAATATTTTCATTCTCATTACATATAAAAATGTTATTAGAGGCTAGTCATGGTGCAGTCAAAAAACCTACACACAAACTGACATCCAGAGTATCCATGATTTCATAAATTAACTCTCGGCCTTTTAATAAGATGGTAATCCAAGACTGAACTTCAGTCTAAGAACTAACATTTTCATAATCTCAGTTTGGCCAAAGACAAAATGTGCACACTAGTCTAAATAGTTTCAGATGGAAGTAGCAATGCAATCATTTTAGAAACCAGACAGGCAGGTTCAGCTTGATTCTACAGAAGTTTTAGACATGCACAGGAACCTGATCTGAGTGTCTTTAGATACAGCAGTCATCAGCAGTTGGAATGGCAGGTTTCTAGATGATTCTACATTTGTTCAGAAATAAATCATTCATTCTAAGATATCATGAAATGTCTCTACACTACAGATTATAGCATGATTACAGACAGATCTAGCACTACCCATACTAACATGCCATGTGATATTCAGCTCAGGAGGGAAATGAGATAATGGCTGATTTTCTCAGTGGAAGTTACAAACATGGCCTTTGAAAACAAAACCTTTGAATCAATATGATCAGAATTTAGGATCAGACTATTCATGATCCTCAGCTAACCACATAATGGTTCTCCTTGTACACCACTCTTTTTGAGAAGGCAAGACCTGACAACAGCTGGGCTGTACTACAACTGCACAGCAAAACACCATGTCACACCTTTCAGAATGGTCAAACTAGGCTGAAAAGCTCAAATTAAAATATAATGTACCAACAAATATAATGTACTTACTCTGGGTGCTAGGACCTGAGTTGCCTTATTTACTGCCCACTTAGGAAGAGATCCTATTGGAAGAGATTATGGATAGGACACATGGTCAGGATTAGTGAAACTGTACAAAACACTCCAGGTATGATCACTGTATGATTAACTCACTACCACGGTTTCTCCTACATCACAGTATCACGTTTAAACAAAACATTTAGGTACGATAATGCAGCAGCAGAAGTGCAAGTATAAAATGATTTGGTTTGTGGAAATGCTAAAATACTTTTCTACAAAACACTGCGTATTCAAGTTTTCATCATACATAATTGATCAAATACCATATTCTCTTACAATGTACCATCTCTTTTGATTGCTCTTTGATCAAAGCTACATTTTGTGATATTACATACACAGACATAAATAACAACTACACTGATCACAAAATGCTATAATCTACATATAACTTTACACCACTACACAATGCTCTTTACATTATCAAGAGCAGAGATATTGTCCTACCTTTCGGATCTGCTTGTGAGAGATAAATGAAGGAGCAGCTGTGCGGCCCTGTGGGTTTCATCAGGTAACCCGTGAGAATAGAGACGGCTCTCACCAAGTCTTTACGTGGAGGGTATTTCTATAATAAACAAGAACCAACATGAACCACCCATCTGGAAAAACACTAACATTAAGTTCAGTATACAGAATTTTAATGAAACAGTTATGACCACTGTCCAGCACATGCTTTAAAACATTGCACTAATGTGATAAAGATAAATATGCAGAAGCCAACATACCGGATGCTTGACAGAGTAGTTGACAATGATATATTCATCTTCAGAAGCATGCCAAGAGCGGACGGTAACCACATCTCTGTTTTTCAGTGGTTTTGGACAGAGCCCTGTGGATCAAATTTTGACAAAATGCTCAAAACCTTTACAATATTAATTCCTAATGCTTAGCAGAGGCTACATGAGTTCAACACACACAGAACTAATAACATCACTCTAGCTTTAATCAAAGTGGCTTTTACACAGGGCACTAACAGTACACAGAGTGGCTGTTTAAATTAAGTGCATTTTTTGCAAGGCACTAACTAGAAACAGTACAAAACACAGCATTTATATTATATCTTGCAGTGTATGACCTTGATCTAAACAACACTTGGGAAACCTGTCTGTAGCCTGTTGCAGGTGTGAAATCTCTGATGTCAGTTAAAATGCAAACTTGTCAAAGTTCTAACTGCCACTGCCACAAATCTGACTGTCTTCACAAACTTTCTGATCATATACAGTGGTAATGCATGTTTATACTATTAAAAATATATACATGTTATGTATTATGTGAGACCTCTGGCTTTTATAAGCTGCAGTGCCAGTCCTCCCATTACACACATTCACTGGAGGGAAAATTTTGGGTTTGTAAAATGGTGTCACTGGGTAAAAAAGTTGTGAAGTCATTTATATTATATTTTTAAAGAACGGTAACAGATGAGGGGATATGTATGATTCTGAGTGTGACTATAAGGACTTGAAAGAGCATAACGCATAAAGACATTATAAGATTACAACCAGTTTACTTAAAAAAGTAAGTATCCAGGCTACACTCAAAAGTTTGTGTTTATTTTACTTAAAATGGTAAGTTAAAAGAAAGACACAGATATTGTTCTGTGAACTTGATATTTAAAGTTCAGTAAACTCAAAAATTTGAGTGTAACCAGTTAACTTGCTTTTTGAAGTAGTGTTTTTTTTGTTGTGTGTTTGATGAGACTCACATGAATAGTAGCCCACATCACTATTGGGAGCGAGACGGGCGATTTCAAAGCTCTCCAGCATTGCAGGGTCCCACGTTTTTCGGTAGATGTTGTCATGAAGGACATCGTACATCGTAGCGGCAGGGACATCATTTATGGTGATTTTACACTGTGTGGAAAACAAGAGGACGATGAATGATTCGCAATGCAGAAAACATTCTTCTGCAAATTCTCATGAACAGGTTTTGAATAACATCCACAGCACATTTAAGGCAAACTTTTCCAGATGCAACTGGTGTAATAAAATAAAGTTAGGATTTTATAGCACCAGTGTGGCAAGTAGCCCGTAATAATGACAAGCATCATCAAAACTTTTACAACTCTCACTGCCTCCAGTGAGGCTCGTTAAAATAGATTAATAAAAAAAAATAATAAAACTGACACCATTTGGTCTTTAATGACTGCCTTGCTGACACAAAGCAAACTCAAATAACCTGAGTCGGTTTACTGTGAAAAGAAAATACTGATTTTCGACAAATAGCAACCTGAACGTTGTAAAGAAAAGCAGATAGAAGTTAGTCTAGAGGTTGATTTAAACCTTTCAACGCCTAAACGCAGAGTCACCACTTACCTTGACCTTGTGCACTTTAGAGTAGCTGTTTTTGTTGCCTTGGGGCGAGATGGATGAAGGGGGCACCTCGACCCACACCTCCATCCCGTTCTTATTGTACTTGTTCAGCCAGTTCTCCGTCGCCAGACACTGTCTCCTGAAGTCAGAGAAAAGCGCCTCACCTGGGATAATCCCTGAACCCAGAGACATGACTAAAGGGGACCAGAAGTGTCCGACAGCAACAAATTGTCTGCGATCCCTCTTTTCAGGCAGAACAAAACAAAACAAAACAACACAAAAAGCCCCCTCGACACCGGACAGCAGCGTCAGTGTGTGAATGTTCCTGCGCTAAGACTCTCCAGTTCCGCGCCACGTTGCGCTCCTTGAGAACCAGCGGCACAATGAAAGCGCCGGTCACCACTTCCGGGACTGGGACAGGTGTAAACGGTTAGCCGCAGCACGCGCACCTACAGCTGGATGTTCCTCACCCGATCCGGTTCAACATCGATCCCTTCTTTAACATGAGTCAGTAACGACACGCATCGCTTTTATAGGTAGACTGCAGTCTCGTCTCACTTCCTCCTTATTTTAGGCGTGTCTACTGACTTTTGGCCGTCACTGGGTGTAGTCAGTGATACTGGCACACACTAATCAGCTCGTGTTTACGGCCCGGAAAGAAAGCCATCATGTAAGACTCGACTCTTTAGAGCTGTGACCTGCACTATTCATTAACCGAAACTGAGCGAGGTGTTCAGCTGTGTTACAGCTTACTGGGCATCTTCACCCAACAGTGGCACTCAGGTTTACTTTTAATACACTTAAACGCCTTTCCTCAGGACATTTTCTAGCCTAGACGGTGGACTTCGTACACTTTCATACACTGTAACATTCAGTTTCGCGACACACGTGTACAATTACAGATGTGCTCCAGTTCCTCTTTCTGTATCTAAACACACACACAGTTGTGAATTTTTTTTTTTCTCAAAAGAAACACAATCCATGATCAAGATGAACGCTTGGTGAAATATCTTTATTTCATGTGATACACGTCAGTGTTTCTTTAATTTTTTATTTATTTTTTTTTACAGCAGATAATAATGCAATTTTTCCCACATAAATTTAGCTAAACACTAGTAAGACAGCATATTTCAAACAGACAAACACACTTCCGGATAGCACACAGCGGAGTATTCAATCAGTGACACTAAGTGTACAGCTGTTCAGGAGAGATGGTTCCTGTAATTAAATACTTTTCATATCGAAACAATGTCAAATGCTAAGATTTTAAAACAAGCTTGCTGTGTAGTGGCGTTGTCGAAGAATGTACATTTAAGTGCATGTACACAACTATAGATCCAGTCTGGCCAGATCCTTAAAACTACACACAGAGCATACAACCGAGAGAGAATGAGCATAGTGAGGAGAAAATTACACCACCAGGTCTGTGATACAGTAGCCAAAGCAGAAATGCAAGCCATATATCGACTGTTTCCCAAGAGTTTAATAACCGCCATTTAGGCCAAGCACACAACACGTTTTCTGATCTTAGTGAGATAAATAAATTAACATATAAAACCAACAGTCTTAAAACGAGCATTAGCAACACATGGTTAAACTCTTCAAGACGTTTCTCTACACTAAGCAATAGCTGTGCATAAGGGGGAAAAACTCCATAGACTCAACAGAAACCTCTGCAGTTTGATGCAAATCAGCAGGCCTCTCGAAACCACAATGTTGTGATTTGGTGCTTTTTTTCCTGTTTAAAGCACACTTAGATTGCATGCTGGTCCTGCGATGGGTTACTGAACACAAGGCAAAATGAGCACAGCGAGCAGACACACCAGAGGTAGCTACTGAAAGTCAGAACACCCACTGGTGTGAAATTAATTTCCTTGCTTCCAAGAAACCACCCAGGTATTATCTAGATCTTCACTAATTAGTTAATTAGGTTTCATAATTACAGCTTATGGGTAGCTATAATACAGGTGCATGTTTAAAGGACCCACATATCTAGATCATCTTAATGTATATCCACAGCTTTTCACCCCCAGCTAAGTGCATATAAATTCCATGCAATTTACCAATCAAGTGTGTAAAAACGGGTGGAAAAAGAAATAAAGAGTCTGACCAGAATACAGAGGTATGTCTAAAATGATCCTATTTATATCAAGTCTTCTTTGGCCAACACCTGAAACAAAACACTAATTGTACTGATCCCTAACACCAAATTCATTAAGACCATGTTTAGGTTTGTTCATTTTCTTGCTTTCTTTCTTTTTTAACTATTATGAGTGTTTTAACCCTCATGATCATCTAGAGCTTGAAAAGGTCCCTAAATATCCATGTCAGAACTGGCCTTTCTGCTGTCATGTGGAAAAACAAAAACACTGTCAAAACTATTATTGTTAAAAAAAAATCATCAATAATGCACACTTACAAATCATCAATAGACAATGCCTTTGCCTTTCTGTTCACTGAAATGAAATAGCAAGGCTATGAGATGATGATCTTGGCGAGTTAGGTAACCTGAAACAAATGAGCAATAATGAGCATGACGGCACTGATGCTCAAAAAAATGTGCAAGAGCCACTGAGCCGTGTCAGTCTGCAATCGTACACAATGCCATGCAGTCGGGATAGATATGAATCCAATGAGGGTATAACCTATGCTTAAATTTCTTTACTGTTTTTCCTTTTAACATATATATTTTCGATAATCTGTTGTGATACAGAATAATAGCACATCCACACGGTTACTCCGAAAAGTCACTGAGTCAAGGGGAAATAAAAGGCTCTGACTAATGGCACAGGGCCACGGAGAGACAAGCTGTTGGTGGGCAGGAGGCCGAGCTGGTGCGAGTCTGGAGCGGTTACTAGCACGAGCAGCTGCTCTCGGTCACCGGCAGTTCTGGAGATTTCTCCAGTTTGATATCAATCACTGAGAGAACGCAGTTAAGGATGACTATATCAGAAACATAGTCACAGAGAGAAACTCTAGTTTTCCTAAAAACAGAAGGAACACATCAGCAAAACAGCCAGAAGACTCCCTAATTTGTAGAACAAAATGATTTTTTAAAATCAGAAACGCTGAAAGAATGGTCTGATGCTCAAGCTTGCTAAGGTTTACAATGACATTATCAAAAACTAAAGGAGGCAAAAAGTTTCCCATATAATATTCATAATATGCATTTTAAAGGATACTGTCCTCCTTGCTTTTCTCTGGTGCACTATCCATCCCAGGCAAGGCTGCAGCAACACGTCTAAAAAGCTGAAAGAAGAGTGAAATTCACCGTTTTGTCATACAAACTGATTTAACATTAGCATAGACAGGATAAGTTACACAGACATATCATTATCTGTTACTGCAACATGGAAGCTAGAGATGTGCATGAGTACTCGAACATGGATATTGTTATGAAGGAAACACTTCGTCTGAGAATATTTTAATGCAAAGAGCAGCATAATCATTGTGTGCGCAAGACAAAGAAAAACAATTTCCAATAATGTTATGTATAACTTCCTTAAACATCCTGGAGATTTTATTGGTTTCATTCGCTGTTGTATTAAGTATAATGTGCAAAAGTCTACACTGACATTCAGATTATTATTTACTAATTCCAGAGTGCGCTAAAGTAAATAAGTAAATAAGTCATTTGGTAAACTTTTTGCTGTATGTTTAATATTTCTATTCATTATTTCTTTATCAAACACATGCAGTGCCCTCTATAGGAAGATGCTTGATTTCTCCACTTTATAGCCATTTTCCCCTCTTCTAGGTCTTTAATCTAATACTAATCTAATCTAATCTTCATTACCTCTTATAGACATTTGAATATTAATATAACTTAGAAAGAAGGCACATCCATAATGGGATCAAAGGATTATAATGGTTGCACGATTTAAAGATCCTGCTTACAAAGGAAATACTTAGTTTCAGTGTGTTGTACTGGGTAAATCAAGTCATCTAAATGAAAGCATCCTGTAGTACAATGTAGAAAACCCGCATGGCAAGCAAGCAAACCAAAACCTACAAGCAAGAGCAAATCAGAACCACTTGTAGCCTAGCACAGTCCTTTTGCATATGAACTGTGAAGCAAGTGTCTAGAAGCACTGGGTGAGGCTGAAAGGGACAGCAAAACAAAAGCGAGTGGGAGGGAGTAGTAGAAAGGGTTGGCTGATGGGCTGGGCTGTTCTCGTTTCATTGAGTCGATACCTGTTTGACATTGTAGCCAGTTTTTGCACTGGTTTCAATGAACATGACATTCAGTTCCTTAGCCCTCTGCTCGCCCTCCTCTGTGGTGATCTGTCTGCTCAGGTCCGAGCAGGGAGGGTGGAACATAAACAGAAAAGGGGAAGATGCCAACGACAACAAGAAGGAAAAGAGAGAAAAAGAGAAAATCGCAATTTAAGATTAGTAAGAGGGAAGAGAGAAAAGATTAGTTTTTCTACGATATGCTTTTAAAAGTTAAGGATACAAAGGAACAGCGGTGTGGGCGAGAAACAATATAAAAAGGGCGACAAAGTAAAGCGATGATCATTAGAACATTCATACAGGAAATCATTCAGGAAGTGTGATCAAATTCACAAGAGAAATTAAGAACGCTATGTGAAGGTGACGGACATGATCAACTCCTGTCTACACACCTGTGCTGTAAGACCCACCTGCTTGACGTTATAACCAGCCTTGGCGCTGGTCTCTATGTACATCACATTGAGCTCCCGTGCTTTTTTCTCTGCAGCTTCTACTGAAACTTGCCTGCCATAGTCCAGTGTAAAGGGAGAGGGTGAGGAAATGGTTCAAATCATAACGGAGAATGGAAAGACAAAAGTGATTTTTTTAAAAAAAAAAAAAAGGGAATCAAAATAAATCAAATTAAAATGGCATATTAAAGAAAAAACTAATAATGATCGGAAAATCATAAAGAGCAAAAGGAGCACTTAAAATGGAATGAGACACTGAATATACGTAAAATACAACTTGGAAATGAAAGACGTCTTTGCAGCTGGAGCCCGAGAGGATTTTCTCACAGTCTAATATTAAAGAGCACAACTGTTTACACAGTTAGATCATTTTAATTATACCTTTTATCAGCCAAGTCTGTTTTGTTGCCAACCAGCATGATAATGACATCACTTCCCCTCTCTGTTCTGACATCATCTATCCATTTTGAAGTCTGCTGGAAGGAGTTAAGATCTAAAGGAGAGATATAATATTTTTAGTTCAGCTGTGGTGAACGTATCATTTATTCCAGCTTTGAATAATCACTGCGTAAAGAGAGGACACACTAAAGCAAGCTCTCAGAGGAAATGGAGAAGGTTAGAGTATTAGCATAAGAGTTGGGCGAACAGTGAAAAGCAGTTTAGTTGAAGCATGAAGTCTTGACAAGCTGAAAAGTCAAATCTGTAGTTTATGTAGTTTATTGCATGTGATGCGTTAACATTAATACCACACTAATACCGAAAGTAGCTGCTAGACTAGGCCAGCTTGGGGTACAGAGCTCTGCTGAGCAAATGAGTGGCTCTGACTCACTGGTGATGTCATACACCACTACAGCGATAGTGGAGTCACGGATGTAGCTGGGGATGAGGCTACGAAAGCGCTCCTGCCCTGCAGTGTCCCACAGTTGCAGCCGAACCTGAGGACCCAGTCAACAGCATGCAACAGAGAACAGTAGCAGCGAAATAAATGAGAATTCAGTAAACACAGCAGACTGGAAAAAGGATTGTTAAAAGAGGGAGGGGGACACAGAAACCAGAGAAAACAAATCTGTACAACTGAGACAGATGCACAGTTCAGTAAATCTGGAAGATTTCAAGACGTTAAAAGGAATTACTCCATGCAAACAAGCAGTTATGATTTCAGTGATGAAATTCTCCATTCCTGCTCCCGGCGATTTAGAAACGGCACTCTCTGTGCTGAAGTAATGCTGGACACTCTGCCCTGTCATGCATGAACAACATCGGAGTGTGTGGGTTTTGCTGTGAAATGCACTTTTAAAAAAAAAGCTAAAGCTCCCCCC
>JAOVVH010000043.1:22111680-22122447 GCA_028566435.1 Scorpiodoras heckelii
GCCCCTTACATAAATGCCTTCCCCCCCCACGTGGCTACTCTGTTGGTCTTTGACATCAATTAGTTTACATCAAATACCCTTATATTTAACCAGTATTGCATCAGGGAGACATTCTGAGCTGTCCAACATACTCACAGCTATACGAGTGCCATCGACCCCAGCTATGTGCCACAGGCATCACGCTGGGGGCGAAGCAGGAGCCCCAGCTACCTACTTGCTATATCATAGACCACCACAGCAGCTGCTGAGTCACGAATGTAGCTGGGAATGAGGCTACGGAAGCGCTCCTGCCCTGCCGTGTCCCACAGCTGTAGCCGAATCTATCAGCATCCGTACAACACGGGTCACAAGAACCCCATTGGGCAAACAGCCATGAGTGGACAAAGACACAACCAAATCAAAATGAAAGACAAACAAAAAAGGCATGACACAATGGCTGTAATAAAGCACATGCGTGCACATCTATAACAGATGAAAACAGAAACGCCTCTGCTGTGTTGCCGTACAGAATTAAATAAGTAGGCTAGTTTGACGGATACGAAAAATTAAAGCTGCAACATGCTAATTGTAAAACATTAAAACAGGTAGGGCAGCCTCTGGAAAATAGTTAACGCTTAACAAAAAGTCAATGTGGATTTCATGAGCATGTAAATGAAAACAACATCTGTGTCATCCAAAGCAATCCAGACAAAAGCGTACGAGCATTCTGAGAGTCCAGGAGGATTAAAGCTGCTTACCGTACGGTCTTCTAGGTACATGGTTTTTGATAGAAAGTCAATGCCGATCGTTGCCTAAAATAAGAGACAATTATTGATGAGCTTTAAATAAAATGACCTACAGGTAATGCTGTTTAATACAGCAACGCTCTTTTATACGGCATTATTCTAAAACGTACAGGACTGTTATCATGGATGCCTCAAAATGCACTTATTACAGGCTACCTAGGCAGGTAAATCTGCCCCAAAATGGTTTAATCAGAATGTTTAAATACAAATCTTATTGACTGAGGGTTAAGGAGCTCAACAGGATTGAGGTTAAGGGGCCCAACAGTGGCTGCTTTGTGGTACTGGGATTTGAGCTCACGACCTTCTGGTCAGTAGTCTGGTGTCTTAACCCCTGGGCTACCACAAGCCCTATCAGTACATTCCTGTTCATATATATGTGTTAGTATTCAAGATCTATCCTTCTGACAAAAGCTCTTCATAACGACCGCCTTTTAATTCATTTCCTATTTGCAGTTATGGACGTGGTTCTCTGCTGTACCTGGTAGGTGTTATCAAAGCTGTCATACATAAACCTGGTGATGAGAGACGTCTTCCCAACTGCAGAAACAAGAAAGAGAAGAAAGAAGAAATGATTTTCCTTCTCTTTTCCGTGTACATCATCATCATCATCATCATCATCATGTAACAACGCAACGTAACAGCATGTAGTCACTGCGATCAGCCGAACACTGTGTGAACTGGAGGCGCTGAGGTGGCAACATGGGTGGTGTCAGTTCCTGGCTAAAGATCCCTTTAGTGAAAAAAAAATGAAAGACAGGCAGAAAGAAACGGGGGGAAAAGCCATGCTAGCTACGTGTAAGCGACTTCAATCGGCGTTGCTTCGAAAGTAAAATGGAGATGGAGTGTAATGTAAGATGAATCACACATCGCTGATTAAAACCCGACAGCTAACTGATCCTCCTAGTCACAAACTGGCGCTGAGAGAAATTACACTGCTAAACGTTTAGCTTAGCAATCACCTGTAGGAGGCTAACCTAGCTATGCTAACGCTACGATCAAACTTGGCCACTTATAAACAAATAAGCCTACAAAATGTACGCACCTAGACGTTATTTTGCTTTTTTTTTTTTTAGTTTTACATGAATACTACAACTGTTTGATATTTGACATTACAATGAGTTATCTGTAGTACAGAAAGCTACATCGCGTTGCCAGTAGGTTAACCGTCACTGATATTAGCTCGCCAGAGTTAGCTTAGCTATCTGCGTTGTCTGGGACTGTAGCTAGCATGCTAGCGACGGTGTTTAGCGAACTAGCCTCATCTGTTAGCGTAAACTGTAAACTGTAACCGCAAAGCCGGAACACGGGGTTTTGTTAAACAGCCTGAAATATGTTGCCTAAATCATATAATCCGGTTAAAGCGTGTGAACACTTAACGCTTTAACACGCTGTGTGAAGACAACGTCGAGCTTGTGTGGGCAGGGTTCGAGCTAATCTAAAATCAAACCCGAGCCATGATTACAGGATTACTAACTAAAGGCTGCGCAACCTACAGTGTAAGTGAGCCCCGTGATCCCGGGGCGTATTGTTAATGTTCATGAAGAGTAACGACTCTGTAGTCGTTGTAGGTGTTTATAACTGTTCACAGGCGAATATTTCCTCCATGTTTCACCACTATGAGGCCTCTAGCTAGCTAACTGGCTAATTCAGCCCCGGCTGTCAGCTGGAGGAGCATCCTCTCTCTCTCCTTCTCCTTCTCGCTGGCCTGTCTGATCACCACCGTCTCTGCATCTCACCGGGGGATCGCTGGTCTCAGAGGCCACTCACCGCTCTGCTCGCCCAGAAAGACGAGCTTGAACTTTCGCAGAGGATTGCCGAACTCTCCGCCGCCGGTGGTAGTAGACATGTTTATCAAACAAAACAGACAGCGGCGGTGCAAGACGGGATTCAGTGCGCAGGCTAAGGACAGTCACTGTACACTCCAGCAGCAGCAGCAGCAGGAAGGAGCCTGTTAGCCAGCGTCTGTTTTCTGTGCTTTAGCGCCGCCTAGTGCCCACGGGTTGAAATGCATGTTCCCGGTTCAGTATGTTCAAGGCACAGCCTATTAGTGTCTCACTGGATTGAAAGAAATGCATATTAGGTACATGACAAATCATCACAGCCATATATGGTCCTTCTCCAAACTGTTGCCACATAGTAGTGTCGTCACGGTCATGATACATGACACAGTGTCCTGCACCGAGTCCTGACCTCAACCCCACTGAACACCTTTTGGATTAACACCCGACACCTGTACCCGAGCTCACTAACACTACGGCGGCTGAATGAACACAAATCCCCGTGGCCAGGCTCAGAGATCTAGTTGAAAAGGCTTCCCAGAAGAGTGACGGTTTGGCAATGGGGGACTAAATCTGGACTGGGATGTTCAAAAAGCACACATGGTTGTGAGAGTGAGGTGTCCACAAACATTTGGCCTTACAGTGTATATTAGATACACCTACATTGTAAACCTTACCAAATAGGTGCAATTTGTTGGTGTATTATTCCCGACTGTAGTCTATAAGCTGCCACGTACAGTTTGTCAGCCTGATCTACTCCATCCACCAATGCACACATTTGTAACACTGGTCCCGTGGTACCTCCCGTCCTCCTGGAATCTGTGCATCGCTGGAAACGGACCACCACAGGGCCACCTGTGAGCAGATATTATTTAGCAGTGAGACTGACACAACAGTGATATCTTAGTGATTGCACTGTGGCCTGTGTGTGTGTGTATGTGTGTGTGTCATGCTGAGCATTGCTGAGGGTTTGAATTACTGTGTACACTTACTTTCAACTTCAGTAGACGTGCCTACCTCATCCACTTTAAGCACAGTTAATCCAACGTGCGCTTGGTGTTAATTGTGTGTTAGCCTCTAGACTTTCATTATTTTGAACCAGGTTCAAAAACTCCCAGCAGCAATGTTATGTGTTGATGCATTTGTACCAACGCAAAACCCATGTCACTAGTTTATGCAGGCAGCCCATCTTAGCTGAAATAAATTTTTTTTAAATGTTTGTAATAATGTTGTTTCACTACTCTAAGCATTTATTATTCTAGATGCCATCAGGCCCATTGTATACAATATCCAAACCCAGGACAAAACATTTTAGTCAGAAAAGCCTATTCCACACTTGGATGGATTCCTTGGGCAAAAAAGGTTCAGACATCGTGCCCCCTGCCAATCTATCAAATCATGAAGAACTGAAGTACTGTCGCAGCAGTATGAAGTCATTTGCAACTTTAGAGCTTATTAAATGATTTAAGTCTTGGTCATCAAGTTCTTTCCTCTGCAGCATCCGACAGTAAGCTCCAGAGGATACATAATACCATATGAAATGAATGATTTTGGGTTCGTCAGGCCTTTGTTGATTAAATTCTTTTCCAAATTTGTGCACCAACTTACAGCCTTAATAATCAAAAGATTTCATCTGTTCTTTAGCTTTCCTATATGACACATTATTTTTCAACTATTGTTTTGAGACAGTGCATGCTAAGACCCATTAGTGCATTTTTTTAAACACTCATTGCCTCTTTATATAAAAACAATAGATAACTGAATCACTAAACCACAATTTTTGACAGATTTTTTTTATTGAAAATGTATACTGATGAAATCTAACCACAATGAAATAGTTCACAACTTTGTGTTAGGACAGGCGCCGAGAGTAACTGATGAAGGATGCTAGGATAACGATGCAGTCTTACAACCAGTATGAGCGCCTAGTAACAGCATGATTGAACGTCAACACATTTCTACTTCAATACACAAAATATATCCTTATAAATTATATATAAATATGGACAGGTATCTGTCTGCCGTTGCGTATTTTAAACTGCCAAAAACAATAGATCTAAATATGTAGTATTTCCAGGACATGGGTTTTGATAGAGATCTGCAGAAATGTGTAACTGTGTAACCCATGGCCGTGTAATAACCACCTACAAGGGAAAAAAAGGTCAACAGAGAGAGCGTTTACACTGTAGAAGTATATAAAACATGCAAAGGCTGATTAGATAAGGCAAAGCATGAAATGAAAAAAGGGGGCTCTGAATATGAAATACATGGTGCACAGAAGGGCTTCTTTAAAGCACAACCTTTAAAAATTCAACAGAGGATAGTCAGAAATTAGAAATCAGTGTTGCATTGCTGGAACTTAAAACTGACCTGACTTAAGTAACTGAGCACTACAAGCAACTATTAGATTTATTCCATGGTTTCATTATAAGAATCTAATTCTTTGGGTCTTTCTATCTCACAGTCAGAGTCAACACAGAACACATCTTTACAGGAGAAACCCAGATGTGTAAATGCAAAAGACTGGGGCATAAATGAAAGCTATGTATGCAAAAGCAATATATATTTTAATTTATAAAAACTGATGTTTTTACAATAAATAATGTGTTTTTCCCTTCATGCTCTCTTTTAGAACCAGAACTGTAGTTCCAGTATCTTCACAAAGTCTATAAAAATATTAGTGTGGGACTGTTCGGTGTGCCTAAATTGAAAAAAAAAAAACAGCAAATACTTCTTGCAGAAAATACCATGTAAAGCCCACATATGACCATGTTTAATTAAGCAGACAACAAAGTTTCCAAAAAAACCCAAAACAACACAAGAAAAAGGCCGACAGGGTGAAAGGCAGGAAGAGGAAATGGGTGCTTAGTTCTTGAGGAAGCTGCGATCCCCTCTTCTGACAGGCGGCCACGAGAGATTTAAAAGAAGCTAGAAGAAAGGGACAGAGACTCAGATTAGAGAAAGAGTCAAGCAGCCGGAAAAAGAGACAGAAACCACAGGAGGACGAGGTTTACACAAATTCATGTTAAATTCATTCACAAGTTTTGACAGCCAAAAGCAGTAAATATTTTGAGTGTTTGTGAGCATATCCAATATTGCAAACATGAATTCAAGTGTAATCCCACTTGTTATTGTCTTTATGCTGTGGAATAACAATTGTGAACCTGTTAAAATCAGAGTGATCCGCGTGGATGGGTGTGGGCTGCTTTATTTAAAAATCTAATTCACACACTTAAATTAAATCCACTGAAAGTTTATATTCATAAATACCAAAAACTTGAGTTTCTGATATAACTGATACATACTGTATACACATGTATGTACATACATGCATTAATTATCCTGCAATATATTCTCAGTGCATTTTTTTGGATCTCCCTGATGAGCATATTAATCCCACAGCATTGCATATAGTCAACTTCAAGCAAAGTAAGCACAGCCTTAGGCAAGTGGTTAGATTTAATAGCACTCAAAGCATTCTTTGCAAAACAAAAAAAAAGGCCTTTTATACACAAGGAAGCCGTTCTATTAGAAACCCCCAAGAGCCGACATCCACAGTGTCTTCCTATGGCCTTAGGGCAGCAAATAACCAAAAACTCATGGTCTGGTCCAATAGCAAAGCTGTGCGGGTGAAGGAACTACTCAGTGCAGAGCCAGGGATTACTGCAAAGGAAAGTAAATAAACACAAACACACACAAAGCAGTGAGCAGGGAGAGTGTAGTCGGCTTCAACATACGACCCACCAGAGAACACACGATGCCTCAAATTAAAGAAAGATACTTCAAGTCTGTTCACACCCATCCCACCTAGGATTTAAGAGGACACACCTGCTGAGTGCCGTTCATCAAAATACAACAGATCATCTTGTTTCCACCAGTAAGCTCATCCCTTTTAATAGTCTTGATTTAAAAACACTTTAATAGATTTTTAAAATACAGTTAATAGACACTCAGTGGCCACTTTAATAGGGACATCTAAACACCTGCTCATTTACGCAGTTACCCAGTCACGTGGGAGTGGGACAATACATAAAATCATGCAGATCCAGGTCAAGAGCTTCAGTTAATGTTCAAATCAAACTTCAGAATGGGGAGAAAGTGTGATCCCTGTGACCTTAACTGTGGCATGGACGCTGGTACCAGATGGGCTGGGTTGAATATTTCAGAAACTGCTGATCTCCTGGGATTTTCACACACACAACAGTCTCTAGAGTTTACACAGGGTGGTGCGACAAACAAAAAACATTACATAAAAGACATCTCTCTGGGTGGAAATGCTTTTTTGATAACAGAGGTCAGAGGAAAATGACCAGATTGATTCAAGCCCCTTGGAAGAGATGTTTTTTTTGCTCACCATGGTTGTAAACAGTGATTGGATGAGTTACAATAAACTTTCAGTTCAAACCAGTCTGATCATTCTCCTCTGATCTCTCGCATCAAGGTGTTTCAATCTGCAGACCTTCCAGTCACAGGATTTTTTGCTTTTTGCATCATTCTGTGAAACTCTAGAGACTGTTGTGTGTAAATGCTCAAACCAGCCCATCCACGGTACGATTTTATGCATTGTGCTGCTGTCACATGATTGAACAATTGGCTATCTGCATAAATGAACAGCTTTATAAGTGTTTCTATTAAAGCAGACAGGAGTGTATTTACTATAATTATGTTAATAATGGTCATGTCTGAAGAGGAAAACTGGAAAGGAAATATTCATTTTACATATCACAATGTAAACTTAATTTTCAGTTTAAAATGTACTCCCACATCTTTTCATGAGCACTTACATTTTGCAAATATAATTACTGACTGCAGCCCGTCTGCTGCTATACAAAATTTGTCAGCCTCAAGACCGCCTACAACAGCTGGTAGACATTATTTGGGTGGGGTTTCGTTCTCAGCAGAGCAGTGACACCAACAATATCTTAGTGGCTGTTGTGCTAGAACGTGGATCAGACACAGAAGCATTACTGTACAACGTTACTGGTCACTGCATTATACACTTACCTTCTTCAGACAATTTTACAGTTAGAGACCACCGCTGAATTTTCCATTTACAGTTTTTTAATCATCCTCTAATCCTTAACCAGCATCAGGTTCTGACCAACAGTGGTCCCTTTCCACTGAAGGATGTTATAGAGAGCTAACAAACTGTACACAGCTGTAGTCAAGAACCACACACAAACTGATCGATATGTTAAATGTTCTCGATAAAATACTAATCATGACAAATGTGAGAAATAAAGTGACCACTGACTGTATATGCACATAGCATTAGTTGGATTTTTTTTTTCTCCATTTTTATCTAAATCCTGAGAAGGTTTTTTTGGTGTTTACAAACACCCAGCAAAGCAAGACACATCTTCCCAAAATATTCAAATTAAGAATATAACTATAATCAGGATAATATAAAAAAAAATCATGTCATTATATTTTTAAAACATGTATAATGCAGAATTCATGGCATGATACTCGTACACAAGGAGTTTGCCCACAGTTTCAATGTTTGGTCAAAACGGCCCTTTATTATTTGATTATAAGACTATTTTGTACACTGACAAGTGCAATACTGATCTCTTGGCAATACTTCTTAAAAATCTCTAAGTACAAAATGTTTTTTTTTACTAATAACGTGGCACAAAGTAGCTAGAGAAGCAGGTATAAGCAGGTGCTGGTACTTAAAATGTTGTACAGCAAAAGCTTGCCTTAATACACCTCCTACAAGCGTGCTCATGGAATGTATAAAAAAAGAAAAAAGAAAATCACACTGAGGTATGACCAAAGATGACTAGAAAACATTCTGATAACATGCATCAGGATAAAATGAAACAAACACCACATGCCAAACTCAGAACTACTGAGATCCTAAAGGTGTACATTACTGCAGTTATTTAATGAAAGAGGCTCAAATATTTTCCGTCTATTTCAAGTATGGACTTCATGAGCAAATATACCCAAGTGATGCACACCTTTAGTACAAGTAGTACAGGGAGGGTCTTCTTGGTTGAAGCGCAGGAGACCAACCAACAAAGCCCTTACAGTTGTTGATGGACAGAAAACCATGCCCAGTCTCATTTTAAACTTCTATTAACACAACAGTGGTCACGCGTATTAACGTTAATGGCAAACCTGGTCATGCATTACAGATCAAACAAAACAAGTCATTATAAAGAAGAGAAACACTGGCTCTTAAAATGAAATGAAAAACAAAAATAGGGAAACAACGCATTTAACGATTCAACGATTCCATTCACATTAATGATCCCTCTTCAGCGTGGTTATGTATGAGGCTTGGGAGAGGAGGGAAAAGAGGGTAGGGGGAGTGGAGCAGTATGGCTCAGTAGCACTGAGGGGGAAGAATTCATTCACAGCTGCTGGGAGAGCACTTTCTACAGGAACCCTGAACTGCAAATGAGAGAGAACGAGGATTATTTTTTCTATCGTTTATAATGACACTATGTTCATTCATACACAATTCTTAAAGGTTAATGCAATGCGTTAGAGATGCTGAAAAGGGGTTATGGGAAAAGTGTAAGGTGGAACGTTCTTGGCAATGAAAACTACATTTTGCTAATTTATGTTTTCCTAAACAACCTGTGGGATATTTCTATTGTGCAAACTTGAACTTCTGTACAACAGCTAACTGTAAGCCAGTGGTCAGAAGTCTAAATGACTAAAAGAGGACATTATATAATGTCCACAATGTCCATGTTCCTCAAACAAGTTTATCATTATATGTAACTATGCCCTCACCCAGATATTCATTAAAAAAATGGGCATATGGCTTAACTTCACAGCTTGCCCAAGAACCAGGTTACTTTAGGGCCAAGTGTTACATCAGTATGATCCAGCTGTGAAGTGCAGCACAGATACAATTACTTAAGTGAAATCATTGGATAAGGGGCAGTCAGAAGGCTTATGGGCCAGCATGTCACATAGGCCCAAGAAATACACTAAGAGCCTGCTAAAAGTGCCAGGATAAACACTGTGTCTTCCACAGCTCTTCCAGAGTTCAGACTAATGATAATTATATATGAAAATATTTAAGAATCAAAGGGGGAGATTGACTATCAATTGTAAACCATCTTTCCCTGTCACAAGTAACTAAAGACACTACTTGAGATTATAATGCGATTATTGCATTTGAAGAGATTCCCTATCAAAGCACAGAATATTGGGCGGCAATTACTGTAATAAAATAATACAGTAAGCTAACTAATATCTACCTGCATACACTATAATACTCATGATTATACTTTATACATGGCTACAGTAGTTACGGCTCAGAGAAGTCGTCTATGGTCACAGAGACGTGCATATTAATTTACTTCTGATGACCAAAGACAATGTTTATCAGTCATATCATTACTAACTAATTGGAAAAAACAATGTGAAAAAAGTCATATGTGAATCCTCGCACTGCAAATACTTAATTTCTGCTGTCAGATTTTATTCGGCATACAGCTTTACCTAATGCACATGCTGGATTATTTTAGGTCAACAATTCAGAATCACGCACAGTGTCTGAATAGCCAAGACACGGGGAATTAGTTTCCGAATGTATCCTAAATGTGTGATTGGGACAACTCACATTCTGTTAATTCTACCATCCAAAAATGACAAGAAATGCTCTCCTTAAACAGTGTGAGATTCTACAATCTACACAGTACAGAGTGTTTCAAAAAGATGGACCCAATTTGAAATCACTATATCTCTGCAACCAATTACCCACCATGAATGAAATTCTTACCACTCGAAAGGGTGGGGCATCGAGTTTCAAATGAAATGGCACACTGTCTCAACCTTGGCATTACAGTCTTGGCCCCCAAGACCACCAAACATTACACCTTATGACTTTTTCTTGTGGGGATACTTCAAAGACCGTGTTTTTGTGCCACCATTAGCGACTAATCTGGATGATCTCGAGAACAGAATCACGGCAGTGGTGACCTCAGTGGAAGGAGACACTTTGAGAGGCATTTGGGATGAATTCAACCATTGTCTCGATGTTGTCTGTACAGCAGGTGGAGGCACATTCATAAAATGGTTACTAAAACTTGATAACTCATTAAATAGTAGGGGTGGGAATCTTTTACTATCTCATGATTCGATTCCGATTTTTGGGGTCATGATTCGATTCAAAATCGATTTTCGATTCAAAACGATTTGATTCATAATGATTTCTGCTTCACTCTATAGGTGTGCAA
>JAOVVH010000043.1:22130259-22144650 GCA_028566435.1 Scorpiodoras heckelii
AATAAAGTATGTAGAGAAACAGATGGACTACAGTCTGTAATTGTAGAACTACAAAGTGCAGCTATATGGTAAGTGGACCCAAGAATATAGACGATGAGTGTAGACAAAAGAAGGTGGTCATAATGTTATGCCTGATCAGTGTATGCCCATTCCAAAACCACAGACTTGGTTCCCTCTCTGCCGTTATAACAGCCTCCACTCTTGTGGGAAGGCTTTCCACTAGATCTTGAAGCATGGCTGCAGGACTTGTGCCCATTCAGCCACAAGAGCATTAGTGAGGTCAGGAACTGATGCCAAGTGAGCAGTCCTGCTGCACAGTGCACATTCCATTACATCCCAGAAGTGTTCAGTGTGATTGAGGTCAGGACTCCTTGAGCTCTTCCACATCAACCATCACAAACCATGCCCTTATGAATCTTTCTTTGTGCATAGGAGCATTGTCATGCTGCAACAGGTTTGGGCTCATTAATTCCAGTGAGGAGAAATTTTTGGTAATTGTGTGCTTACAAATTTGTGGCAGCAGTTTGAGAAAGACCCACATATTAGTGTGAAGGTCAGGTGTCCCCATTCTTTTGGCCATGTAGTGTATTACAAGATAATTATTCACATGACAGAAAAATGCTGTCAGCAATGCAAAATAAACAGTATGTCTGGTTCACTTCCTGTATTTTGGTGCATTAAGAATTGAATCGATTTCTCTCCACAGTTGAACCACAACAGTGCTTGACTGGAACTGTACCAGTGACCACCTTGCTCAGATGGTCCCGGACCGTTCTTCTGGTCTGCACCCAAGTGTGACTACCGTGTTCTCAGTGCTGGAGTGACTTACGTTCATGGTGGAGTTGATCTCTGCCACGGTCTCATCATCAGTGGGAAACTGATAAATCTGCACTCCGTTGCTGACGAGCTCACTGGTAATCTTAATCTTGAACTTGGCCAGTTCACTCTTTGAGATGGCATCTGACTTAGCAATGATGGGAATGATATTCACCTGCATTGTTGGCGATAAATAATACACATTCATCAGAAACAGAAAATGGTTTACACTTTACAGTTATGCATATAATGCTACAGTCAAATATTAATGTAACATCTATAAAACATCTATATAACTATATAACAGCAACCATTTGGTGAAAGGTAGTCCTGAAAAAACTCAGTCAAAGTTGACACCATACAGATAGCGGTCAAAATGAGCAGTTTTATGACTGTCCCAGAATCAGCTTAGGAAACTAATTTACCGTAGTTATCCCAGAGGAAACATAACTGGCCCAAATACAAAACGGACCTTTTCGCATAATAAAAGGATTAACTATTGTTTAACTGGTGTAAACACTTAGCAGCATGAGCCCTGGAGACTCAAAGCAGCAGGTCAAACTAATTGCAGAAGGTTAACTTACAATATACAGTACTTACACCAATGAGACATAACATTAAAACCACCTGCCTAATATTGCGGAAGTCCCCCTTGTGCCACCAAAACAGCTCTGACCTTTCGAGACATGGACTCCACAAAACCTCTGAAGGTGTGCTGTTGTATCTGGCACCAAGATATCAGCAGCAGATCCTTTAAATCTTCTAAGTTTCAAGGTTGGGCCTCCATGGATTGGATTTATTTGTCCAGTACATGCTACAGATGTTTGATCGGATTGAGATCTGGGGAATTTGGAGGCCAAATCAACATCTTGAACCCTTAGTCATGCTTCTTAATTCATTCCTGAACAATGTTTCCAGTGTTATTCTTCTGAAAGAGGCCACTGCCATTAGGGAATACCATTGCCATGAAGGGGTGTACTTGGTCTGAAACAATGTTTAGGTAGGTGGTCTGTGTCAAATTAACATCCACATGAATGCCAGGACCCAAGTTTTCCCAGCAGAACATTGCCCTGAGCAACACACCGCTTCCACCAGCTTGCCTTCTTTCCATAGTGCATCCTGGTGCCATTTCTTCTTCAACATACAAGCACCTGACCATCCGCATGATGTAAAAGAAAACAAGATTCATCAGAAGAGGACACCTTCTTTCATTGCCCCATGGTCCGGTTCTGATGCTCATGTGCTTATTGTAGGTGTTTTCAGTGGCGTACAGAGTTCACCATGGGCACTACGCGTGGTCTGCAGCTAAGCAGCCCCATACGCAGCAAGCTGTGTTCTTACACCTTTCTATCATAACCAGCATTACATTGATCATTAATTTCTGCTACAGTAGCTCTTCTGTGGGATCAGACCAGACAGGCTAGCCTTCAATCCCCATGTGCATCAGTGAGCCTTGGCTGCCCATGACAATGCCACAGGTCCACCTGTTGCCCTTTCTTAGACCAATTTTGGTGGGTATGAACCACTGCATACTGGGAACCCCACAAGATCTGCAGTTTTGGAGATGCTCTGACCCAGCTGTATAGCCATCACAACTTGGCCCTTGTCAAAGTTGCTCAGTTCCTTACACTTGCCCATTTTTCTCGCTTTCAACACCAACTCTGAGTGCTCACTGTTTTTCACTGCCTAATATATCCCTCCCCTTGAAAAGTGTCACTGTAGTGAGAAAATCAATGTTATTCAATTCACCCATCAGTGGTTTTAATGTTATGGCTGATCGGTGTATGTGCTGTATTAAATATAATACAGTATATATATTGTTACCTTTTGAGGAGTCTGATCACTTGTGATCCTCAACTATCACCATAAAATGCAACATGGTTAAAGAACACACTTAGATAAACTTAAACAAAGACTCAGAGAGCGAGAGAGCGAGAGAGTGAGAGCGAGAGAGTGAGAGAGAGAGAGAGAGCATCTTATCTCCTACAGGTGGCCAGTGGAGTGTCATTAAGAGAGGTTTAACATACAACTTTTCAGTGACCGTCATATCTTTTTATTTACGTTTAATTTACCGTTATTTACCTTTAGTCACAAGACTAAGACTAAATCAGTTACACTGCAGAACTGTAACTGCACAGCACACTAATAGTAAAAGGTTTCCTTTAATATATCTAGGATGGTATACAGCAGCATTAATAGAGGATAACAATATTTAGCCTTCACTCTTGGCTCACACTCACATTCTGCTCAGTGGTATTACAAAAAAAATTGACCGCTGTTACTGATCAAGGGAGTGATCCCACACACACTGGCCTGCCCGCAATGTTTTTATTATGTGCGTAATATACTTACAGTAGCATATAGACATTGGTTATCATATTAAGAGTGTGTGTGTGTGTGTGTATACAACCAGTATTTCAGTTACCACAATTAAATAAGTCAGATGGACACAGTTCCTATCCCTCAGTAGCTCAATATCCCTCAATATCTGCAAGGTTTCTCTGAAGTTCTCCAAAAACAAATCTCAAGAATGTACTTTTGTAGCTCCATTCCCTAGTTATCTATTTCTTTAAATGTTTTTTTTCTTGTAGTTTTTTTTTAGATATATATACCACCAAATATGACATTGCCTTAATATATGCTTGTATACACACTCATGTTCACTCTTGGCTATTACTATAATAACTGAGAGGAAAATATTTATTTGGGGTAGTACATGCAAATGATAAGTGGTTAAAGATACTTTGACCTTATGACCACCGGGAACAATGACCTCAGCACAATCCCATTAAAAAAAAGGAAACAAAACCAAGTAAAACAAATGGATGGAATACAGTTTAATGACCCATAAACTTAAAGCCCAAACAGTGCCATAAGCAGAGCCTTTAACAGCACTGACCTTACTGTCCAGCTTCTTCATGGTCACCAGGTCCAGAGATTTTAAGGAGTGTCCAGTGGGTGCTATAAAGTACAGACAGGCATGAATGCGAGAGTCATGATAACTGTGCAGGGTGCGCTTGATCTTCAGCTCTTCTTGAAGGTAGGCCTCGAACTGAGTGTCGATGAACTCCACAATGGGTTTGTAACTGCAAATGAAAACAAATGTAGAGTAATGAAATTAAATCTAAATGCATAATAAAGTAATGCATCTAAAAAGATTAATGACTGTGAGGGACTGTATGTTGACACCAGCTAGACAGCAGTTAATTTTCTCTCTATTTAAACAGAATCAATTTAAAAAGAAACAGTGTGACCTCAGTGACCAATCTCTGTTTTACAGAATTTACAGACCAGATCTGTTTTACAGAATTCCCACCACTGCTCACCAAAGTAATCGGGCCAGAATCAGCCTGATGGTGGCGTTATAGTGCAAACATTTACATTTTGTCCTACATTTCAAGAACAGCAACTCATAGATTCTACATTCTCTTTTTCATCTTATGCCTTGGCGTCTGCTGAATTCATCTGAACACCAGTTTCTTGCCATAACGTGTTTTTTTTTGCTGTTTTGCATAATTTACAAAACTAATTTTGCAAACTAGTCCTAATATTTTTTGACTGACTGACAAACTTAGTGTCAGACTTTTCAGGAGCGTGTGAAACTCAATAATTATTAAAAATATGTTGACTTTTGTAAACAATACGGCAGCCGTGTGTCAATCAACTCCAACAAGGTGGAGAATAATTTATTCCAAGAGTTGAAAGCCATATACAGGACAAGATGCTATGTATTGGGCATGGTCATACATAGGGGGTGAAGCCAAGGTCAAATAACCGCTTCTTAAGAACGGTAAGTAATATCAAGGCGAAATTCTTATGGTGTGTAGAATTCTGAGGATGACCTAATAAGAGGCACAGAGAAATTTCTTGTTGGTGCTAAATCCATGCCCCAACCCATATTAATCCGCCATTTTAATAATTTAACCCCACCCACTCCAATTTACAATAATTTGCATAATATGCAAAACTTATAAATGTGCCAAATATTCCTAGGATTTTTGTCAGATTGTCACAAATTTGGTGTAAAATGTTTAGTAGCGTGTGACCCTTAATAATTATCAAAACTGACACATGCCAGTTATCCCAAGTGGGGACATGGTTTACACAAAGAGCCATACCTCATGAATGCTTACACAAAATTAAAATGCATGTATGGCAAAGGATTTTCAGAATACATTCTCAGGACAATTTCTCAGAAACCGAATGTCTGATTGTGCAGCATTAATATGCTAGTCTGTAACTGGATTTTTAATCCTAACTGAATTACTTCAAAAACATCAGCTTTCAGGCATTTCACACATCTAGCACTCAGATATTGTCACAACAGTTCCCAAGTCTGTTCATGTGTTTTTTATTGTTATAGTGTTTAAGCTCACTGGTTAAGACAGTGAACTACTGACCAGAAGGTCGTGAGTTCAAATGTAAGCCACTCTGGATAAGGGCGTCTGCCAAATGCCTTAAAATGTAAATGATGTTACTTGAGGCAGTGTTGCACGCCTACAGCATGAAAGGATTTTTGCCAGCTGACACTGGTAACATTCACCCAGAGTCTTTTTATGGCAACGCTGCTGTCGTAAGTTCGAGGTTTTGCCGGAATTCTTGTAGTCATGGTACACCAGTGAAATGCTCAAATGTGAAAATCCAAACTTTGTTTCTACCTCCAAAATGCGATGACCCATTTCACAAGCTCCAACTATTAAACCATGTGGAAAATAGCAAAATCATGATAACTTTTCATTCTTAGAAAAAAAAAAAAACGCTTTCTAGAAAACAAATACTCTCTACCCATCAGATAGCAATAACATCATTATAATGAATAATTATTATGTAATGCCTTTAATTGTTTTAGACTAGAGACACAAGAACACAGGATGAAAATTATGTCAATGAAAGACATTAAAATGTCATTTGGTTAATAAAACAGAATCCATATGGTTCTATATACGTGTTTTTTCAATCAATCAATCAATCCCAAATATCATTATTAATAAGCCAAACCCATTTGCACCTGTCCTCTTTGTTGATCTGGTCTCCGAAGCCAACCGTGTTAACGATGGTGAGCTTAAGGCGCACGTTGCTCTCCTGCAGCTCGTATGTGTTGGACTTGAGCTGCACTCCAGGCTGGTTGTGCTGAGTCGGGTCACCCTCAAACTTGGTGTTGAACAGGGTGTCCATGAGAGTGGACTTTCCCAAACCTGTCTCCCCTAAAGTCAGAAAATAGCTGCATTAGGTCAGTGGAACCTACAGCTCTTGGATGTTTGCATTGGTGTCCAGTGGGCAGCATAAAATACATACAACTCTTATTTACACGGTCGGTCATTATTAATGTCATTCAACTTCTTTTTTTTCTGAAACATATTGTTTACTTATTGACATTCAGTTATCTGTTATTTCATTAAGCAGACACTAGCTTTCAAAATGAACAAATTCATTCCAGCTTTTTCCACTTTCATCATCTTGGCTGCTCATGGCTCTCATTCCTGCTCTCCACAAAATGCAATAAAAAGGCTAATCATCCTACACCACCAGAATGTTAATTATACTGATCGCTCTCATTGGCCACTTCTTATATTTAACTTGCAAAGTACTTTCCCATCAGTCACCCTTCTGCCTGCCTGAGGGAAAATGCTTTCACCAAGAATAATAGAGGAACTTACTATTTTAAATCTGTTGTCCAAAAAAGTAAGATCTTATTGATGCTGAGCAAAGATTAAACCGCAGCCTAAACACTCAGTGACAGGATTAAATCACCAGCGAAACAATTAGAAAATGGCAGCAGAGGCCTGACTCATTGATCATCCAACACATTCTGACTAATCCATGAAGCAGGATCTGATTGTTCACCAAGTCACTAGCATTTCCTCTTCCCTCCATAATGTGCATGCATTTCTCGTTACAGGGAACAGTGTGTGTATGATGCATAAACGTTATGGTGAAAACTATGCCTTAACTGTAATAGTGATTCAATCCCTCTTATACATTATCCAAAATTACATGTTACTTAACTAAAAAATGACAAAGTCCACATCTGCCACTATTAGTCATGGTTATAGTCCCAGACTTTAATTCAAACTATTATATTTCCATCTTTTCCACTTTTGCTGTGCACATTTTTATAATCTCTGCTTAATAAATTAACATACCATACACTCTTGAGCTTCTTCAACTTCATTATTAACATAAACTGCCATCAAGGATTTGTGGTTAAAGATGAGGAATTCATGATTCTCCAAACTGTGGTTAATCCAAACAGTTCATATTTATAAAAACATTATTTCATGCCACATACAGTGTAGTAGTGCGCAGGATGCCATTTCAGATATAGCCCTGGATCTGCACTAGCCCTGCCTCAGATATATTACTGTTTTTTTTTTTTACTGCTAAAACACTTCTGATCCAATTAACAGGATAATGAACATGCCCTCCTGGGTACGTTAGATCAGGGAAAACACAAAAATGTACCGAGCCAGAGTTGGAAACCACTGTTCTAGATGCCTTCAGAGTACTGTGTTGAATGCATAACTAAAATATACACTGGAGTGCTTGCACTATGCAGAGATTTACTGTTAATGGTTTATACACAATACTCACATTGATACACAAAAGCACTAAATGACTACCACTGTCTCTGTAATAAATAATGAACAAAACACAAAAAAACAAACTAATAATGGAGAAATCCTTGAGGCTGACCTCGCTTTCTGGAAGCCAGGCATTGGTAATATTTTCTCTGCCAAATTTCCTTATACATACCACACTTAATGGTTTTACTTAATTGCAATATCTTGTATAAGAGGATTCAGCTGGTAAAATTACATTAGCTAATGTTAGATAAAGAGACAACCCAATAAAGAACTAAACATCCATCCATCATCTTCCGCTTTATCCTGCTAGTCTGGGTCACGGGGGGCTGGAGCCAATCCCAGTGTCATCGGGTGAAGGCGGGGTACACCATGGACAGGTCACCAGTCCATCGCATGGCCAACACACACTCACGCACACATTCACATGCATGTCTTTGGACTTTTGGAGGAAACCGGAGTACCCGGAGGAAACCCATACAAGCACGGAGAGAACATGCAAACTCCACACAGAACGGCCTTGCTGTGAGGCAACCACCACCGTGCCGCCAAAGAACTAAACATACCATACCAAATAATAAAGAATAATTAGGAGAACACTTAATACAAATAATATAAATAATTTAAGATCAAGTCTTCTAATTTCACACTTCTAACAGCTTTGATGCGTGGCCCATACAGCATCAGGTCACAGAGTAAATTACAGGGAAAGAAAGACTACAAATGTTACATGATGAATCCAAATATTTCTCATTGCTTTTGGATGTACAGCTTTAAATATTTAATACAAACATATGCCTAATGTCAAACCTTAACTTTAGAACCACCATTATAAATACAATATCTGACCCACAACACTGACAACTTTTGGTACAGTATCCAATAATCTTTTGCCCTGCAAGAAACACAATATGCAGTTGAAAAATATCTCCTTAAAAATACAATCCCAACTACCAACTGCACAGCTGGAATGTTCATACGCTCTGGTCACAAGGCCATTAAACCAACCCACAGAAAGTTTACAGGCCAGAGCAGCAGTGCACTAGATGTGCATAATGTTTCCAGAAATAAATGATAAGATTATGACAGAAGGGTGAAATGGAATAATTATTAAGTAGAATTTAGAATTTTTTTTTTTACCTCACTTGTACTCAAAACCTTCGAATCAATAGCCCTCAACCCCAGAGCCACCACTGTCCTTATTATAATTCAGCCATATCAAACAGCTGGCAGGAAGAAGTCAGTAGCCAATGCACAACAGCTGAACCACAGTAAACAGAAGTAATATGAGGAACATTTTTGACACTGTTTTAGAAATTAAAACAACGACCTAACAGGAACTTCAACAACTGGAACTGCATCAAAATAGGGAGCTGATGGCTAAAAACGGAAAGAATTCATCATGACACACTTACCAACACAGACGATGTTGAAGCAGAAGCCATGGTTAACAGACTTGTTGACCAGCTGGTCTGGCATGCTGTCAAAGCCAACATGGCCAGACAGTGGCACTGCGCGTGCTCCCTCTCCCTAAAAACAAAACCAGTTCAATTTTCATTACATACATGCAGAGTACACTATATCATTTTTTTCTGCTAGGAACACTCACTCAGAAGTGTATAAGCAATCAACTGAAACCAAAGACTGTGATCATTCAACCAAATATCACATAGATCAAATAGAAAAAGAAAATCCATTCATCCGATAAAAGGCCCAAAGCTGTATGTGTGCTTGTGCAAATGTATGTATGTAAGGCAAATGTCTAATGGCAGAACATCTCTGCAACAGAAAAAAAAAAACTCACTTGGCTAGATTATACTTTCCTTAAATGTTCATTCTTGATAAAACACTTAGATCTTGGGGGCAGTGTAGCTCACTGGTTAAGCTGTTGGACTGATGACCCAAAGGTTGTGAGTTCAAATCCACACCACTGCTGGGCCCCTGAGCAAGGCCCTTAACCCTCAACCCTCAGTTCTCTAAATGAGATACATGTAAGTCACTCTGGATAAGGGTGTCTGCCAAATGCTGTATAATGTAAATGTAAATGTAGATGAGGTAGGGAACCGTTCACTTCCTATTTCCTGTCTAACAGCAACGGTTCAAAACCACATCTAAAAAGATCTACTGTGTAGCTGTGAGTTATTACTGTCACTGCACTAGCAACACCGATACCTGTGACTCGGAGTCGTTTTAAATTAAACTTACTATATACACAACTATAATTAACTGCTCTATGCATCCATCTGCTCAACACTATTGTATTCATACAGGTTTGCTTTTGGCTTGGCTGTTTCTGAATGTTCTCGGTCACAATTTCAGCACGTCTGCACCTGGCCTACACAAATTCTAACAGGAAATGCTGTACTTGTTTACTACCACACAGACATAATGTCTGACACAACAGTGGCCATCAATGTGTTATATGTTACAGCAGACGAACAGGAGAATATTGTATCTAATGTGTTAGTGGTATTGTGCAGAAAAAAGAAATGCAATTTACATACAGAACAGTGAAAGCATTCGGTTACATACAATCTTAATTTTAAAATAGGGCAAGAATTATTTATTTTTTTAAAGTTAAATTGAGATAAAATACATCTCTATAATGTGTACAAGTCAAACTGTTAGAATAAAAGATTATTGTGCTCTTGCTGTGACTCATTATAATAATGTTATCTTCTTCTGAGGATCTGACACTTAGGCTAACAAAAATATTTTTATATAAAAATCTAGGATTATGTCCATATATTGAGATCTTTAATTAAATTTGAATTTAGCATGTGAGCTACTGATAAGTCATTATACTAGAGGACAATAAACTATAGACAACAAACACCCTGCAGCTGCTCTACACACACATTCACGTTATGATTCCACTTAAATGTCATATATGTATTGTTTTCAGGTACAACCTTTGTTAGTGATATTTTGAGTTCTGCATTACTGAGTCACTACAAAAAGATTGTACATTTCCAAAAAAAAAAAAAAAAAAAAGAATGTTTGTACACAAAAATACACAAAAACGTTTGTACGTCAGTAAAGAAAGCAACACATTACATAACAGACCACTTTTCAGACAAAAAACATAATGAAGGCTGCTGGGTTTTGCATGCGAAAAAAAAAGTAAGTGTGACAGTCAAAGTCTCCAGAAGAGCTGTGGCGGACTCTCCAAGACACTCAGTACAACCCTACCAGCTAATTACTGTACAGTAGGATGCAGAAAATTTAGACACATGCAAAGATGCCTTTGAAAATAATGATGTTTCGACATAAAAGAAAACACTATAAAGTGCAGTAAACCGTAATAAACTAAAGGAAGTCGATATTTGCTGTGCCTTTTTTGTTAAACAGTGTCCCCAGGTACAATGTGTGCAGTTTTATAAGGAAATTAGCCTTGAAGTTTTACTGAGCGTCTTGGAGAATCCGCTAGAGCTCTTCTGGAGACTTTGACTGTCACACTTGCGAAACCCAGCAGCCTTTAATGTGTTTTTCAGTAATGCAGAACTAAAAAAACCCCCCAAAAAACATAAATAACAAAAGTTGTACCTACAAACAACAGTGTCTAAAATGATATATATTCATATGTGCATGTCACAGTATTGTGTAGTGGAAGACTGAGTTATAAACGGGGGAGCAGAGACGCTTCTTCTGCCGCCTGTAGTTAAAGCAGTGATCAGTCAGAGAGACTGGAGGCTGATCCGGTGCCATATATGGACTGTTGCTCGTAAAATAAAATCATCTCTTTTTCCCCGCGGACGAATCACTTCTTCACATCATCTGCTCGGCGGTAGAGAGTAGAGACAACGCCCACTGAAGCAGCAGGACAGGATGAGGATGGGAAAATAAAATAACGGTACTAAAGGACACGGCCGGCTGTTCTTCCTTTACATTTGTCTGGCGGACGCCATTAAAGAATCGATTCCGTGCTGTATGTATATATGTGAGAATCCACACACACACACACACACACACACACACACAGCCGATATTCACCACCACAGCAGGGGCGAAAGCTGAATATCCGTCTGTTCGCGCTGCTGTGCAGCTTCACCGACATGTAAAACCATCAGCAAGTGAGTGCGAGGTTCAGCCCGAGAAACACAACGTGAACAAACAAATACGAAATAAACCCAGAAATAATTCAACAAAACTGCAGCCGAATTATGTAACGATTACAGGCCTCCGGTAAAACATCCAGCTCTGTGTGTTTCCTCTTGATGATCCTCTAAAGACCTGTGTGCTATTTATTCTGCAGCACCACTAGTCTAGTCTAGGTTACATATGAACCCAACAATTTAGCTAACTGTTCCCCTTAAATCAACCAAAACGCAGAATGACATGATTTGAGCCACTGTTCATTCTCGCGCTGAGCTTTTGCTATGAATGATAATTATAAATAAGCTAAAGGTTCACACTCACCGCTTGTCGGGCTATCTCTGTGGCCGCCATGCTGCGTCTCTGGATAAAGAGCCTGAACAGGAAACGGTACAGCGCGCGCGCACGTACGTACACACACACACACACACACACACACACACACACACAAAGCTCTGGGCCAATTTCCACACGAGGGAACAAGCTACTATAACATATAATAAAAAATGACATGTGTGCACATATTCGTACATGAAAAATCACACACATACAAGACTGACTTCATACTTCAATGTCTGATAGTAGAATAAGCCCAGAAAACAACGTGTTTCTATAAAAAGCTTGTCCTTTGTGAAAATTCCCCCCACACACACTTACAATGGTTCATTCTCCATAAAAAGAAGCGAGAAAAGTTTAAAGTTCATAATCGTTCACTTAGCCGTAACAGATGAAGCTTAAGATTAATTCAGGTCATCTGAAACACTCACACAGGTTTTTAAAAATCCCAGATAAGGTCGTTTCATGAAGTCAAAGATTCACTAAAGCAAATGCAAACACCATATGAATGCATTTTATTTAATTGCAAGTTACTTTAAGGTGTTAGGCTCTGTTTCACACTTCAAGCGCCAGGGCCAGTGTCTGTCACCTGGATATAATCTCATATTCAAATTCAACCAAGTCACAAAGTGCGAGTGAGATTTTGCTATGAAAAGCAAACTATGTCACTTCCTTTCTCTTCCTCTACTCGCCTCTGTGCACATAGAGAATGAGGGTGTGTGTCTCTCTGTTACTCTCTCATCCCTCAGAGCTATGGGTATTAACAGGTACAGAGTGTGCATGTTCCTCGATCCATCAGCCTTGTGCTGCTGACCACATACCTGTTTAATCAGATGTTCATGTTGTGAGATAGGAGGATGTGTGTGTCCCTTTGTTTCCCTCACACTGGAATCCTGCAAGCTCATAGCAGCTGCTGTAGCACAACTGCTAGCATAGTGGAGCATGGAGCACAAAAGTGTTGTCGGCACTCACAGAGCCTGAGCATGTGTTTCCCCCACGTTTGGTCTCGCCTCGCTAAGACCTTGGTGCACCAACTCATAAACTGCTTGCAGGCCACAGCTACTGATTCCAGTAAACTGTACTGCATTCAACCCGAGTCGTCATGGACTAATACTCATGCAGGCAGTGTCAGAATCTCCTGAAGTCTGAGGACTACCAGCTATATGACTGCTGCCTCAGTATCAAAATAATCAGGTCAACATGCCAAACAAAACCTTAAGTAATGTTTTGAAGTTCTCTCACTCAGTTAAAATCACTCATTTTTAAGTTGAAAAAACACATTGCACCTCCTGAAAACCCTTTGCTTGACTGAGGAATATGAAGAGAGTATATCTGTGTCCTTGTCCAGGAGAATTTCTCTGGGTAGATGAATTGGCTAATCATTGGCTTGACTCTGGGGTCAGAAGTGACCAGGAAGGGGTCAGGATCGGCCTCTGGCCAGCCCACCGACACAGCTGGTAAGTTCTGGTTTATTCATGACATCCGCACTTAAAATGGCAGCAGCCCAAATAGGGCCATCTGTAATTTAACTCCTAACACCAGATGTGCTGTTCTGCTCACCAATCATCACCAAATTTGAATTAAGTCAATGCAAGGATTATAGCATGACAGCTATGTGCCAGGTTTCATTGGCCAACAGCTGCATGCCAAGGCTCAATGCTATCAGCCTTAGCTAATACCTGAATCAGCCTCAACCACATGCCCCTTTTAACCCCTGTGTCGCATCAATGGTAGTTTTACTAGATAAAGTGTAACACACAAATGTAACAGTGCCAAGCACAGACATCCTGATAACTTGCTGATATTACCCTGTTTCCCTGCTTCCTTGGGCTGCTCTTCTAAGCCTGTGGCCCTAGAGAAGAGTATTATAGTTCATAATTTTGTGACACCAACAGAACTATGTAGACTGGATACACAGAGCCATTAAGTTACCAAGGGAGATAGGCCTCATCAGAGCCATATGCATATGAAATCATGCACCCAAAGCCCAAAAAAAACACCAAGGTGCTCCTGGTACACTGTGCAGGTCAGGCCCTAAACAACACACATATAAGTGTCTTCTCCAAACTGATGGCACAAAGTTGGAATTGTCTGGAATTTCCTTTCACTGGAATGAAACAGTCCAAACTTGGTCCAGCATGACAATGCCCCTTGCACAAATTGAGATACATAAAGACTTGCCAAGGTTGGTGTGGAAGAACTTGAGCAGCCTGCACAGACACACAAGTTTAACTGCACTGAACACAGAATAAGACAGAACATGTCATGAACGGGTTGGACGTTCTGGCGTTTCGTGTTACCTACACTCCTCTTGTTCTGCGTGTGTTTCTTTCTCACTCCCCATTGGCACATGCGTATGTTGTTTTGAATCAGTGTGCAGTAATGGAAATGGCTCCCCAGCATTTTTTCCTCACTGCTGATATAATCTCATATTCACCTTCAACAAAGTCACAAAGTGAGAGTGCAGCTGGAGTTTTTAAACACTGTGTTCACTTACTGTACACTCTGTGAGACACATCCACCATATTGCTCCACCCTGTAGATGTAAAGTCAGAGACAGTAG
>JAOVVH010000043.1:22189592-22204426 GCA_028566435.1 Scorpiodoras heckelii
AACAGTTTGGGGACGGCCCCTTCCTGTTCCAACATGACTGCGCACCCCTGCACAAAGCAAGGTCCATAAAGACATAGATGAGTGAGTTTGGTATGGATGAACTTGACTGGCCTGCACAGAGTCCTGACCTCAACCTGATAGAACACCTTTGGGATGAATTAGAGCAGGCCTTCTCGTCCAACATCAGTGCCTGACCTCACAAAAGTGCTTCTGGAAGAATGGTCAGAAATTCCCATAAACACACTCCTAAACCTTGTGGAAAGCCTTCCTAGAAGAGTTGATGCTGTTATAACGGCAAAGGGCTGACATCATATTAAAACCTATGGATTAAGAATGTGATGTCAAGTTCATATGCATATGAAGGCAGACGACCGAATACTTTTGGCAATATACTGTATTTTAACCCTAAACCTGGTTGTTTGTAGATGGATCTTTCAACAAAATGATCAACACATACAGTCCCCTCTGAAAGTATTGAAACAGCATGGGTAATTCTTTTGTTTAGGCTATACCCTGAAGACATTTGGGATTGAAACAAAAAGATTATTATGAAATGACACATCAGAATTTTAGTTTCATTTTCTGATAAAAAAAAGTTTTGAAACTGATACTCTTCAAGTAAATTAAAGTAAAGAGCACAGTATTTGGTTGCATATCCCTTGCTTGCAATAACTGCATCAAGCTGGTGATCCAGTAACATCAACAAACTTTTGCATTCTTCTTGTGTGATGCTTTTTCAGGCATGTACCACTGCTTATTTCAGTTTTTGTTTGTTTTGGAGGGATTCCCTCTTTAGTCTCCTATTCATGAGGTGAAATACATGCTCAAATGGGCTACGGTCTGGTGATTGAAATGGCAAGTCTAAAATCTTCAATTTTTTCCCCTGATGAAGTCCTTTATTGTGTTGTCAGTGTGTTTTGGTTTGTAAAGTTCCTCTTAATTAGTCTGGATGAATTTCTCTATAAATTGGCAGGCACAATGTTTCTGTAATCTTCTGAATTCATTCTGCTGCTACCATCATGGATTACATCATCTATAAAGAGTAGAGTCCATTCCAGAAGCAGCCATGCAAGCCCAAGCCATAACACAACCTCCACCATGCTTGAACAAAGGGCTTGTATGTTTTGGATCATGAGCTGATAATTTTTTTCTCCACACAGTGTTTCCATCACTTTAGTTGAGGTTATTTTTTAAATTTAATCTTAGGTTAATTTTAGGTTAATCTTAGTTCCAGAAAGTTTGCGCCTCATCTCTGTGTTTTTTGTGAATTGCAATCTGGCCTTCGGATTCTTACTGCTGATGAGTGGTTTGTATCTTGTGACATGGCCTCTATTTTTCTGCTCTTGAGGTCTTCCTCAAACAGTGGATTGTGATACCTTACCCCTGCCCTGTGAAGGTTGTTGGTGATGTCATTTACTGTTGTTTTTGGGTTTTTCTTAACAGGTCTCACAATGTTTCTGTCATTAACATTATCTTTTTCAGGACATTCTTAATCGTTTTTTGGCGATGCTTAATGCTTGTGCAACATCTCTGATCATTTCCATTCTCTTTTCTCAGCTTCAAAATGGCTTGCTTTGCTCCCATAGACAGATCTCAACTGACTGAGCTACTATTTGCTAGCTAGTAGCTGACATGTTAATCAAAGTAACGTAAGTATAAGTATCTTTGCCAATAATTTAATTATAATGTAATGCACCAACTGAAAATATAGTGGGACAGCAGTAAACATTTAAACTCAACATATTTTTGAGGAAGATAATGGCAGCTTTCCATGATTTTCCTCTAGCCTGACACCTCCTGTAAGATATACGTCTGTATGGAGAAGTGCACTCTTTTATGCTCTGCTTGTTCTGTCAGTGAAGTTCGTTTAAAAAGGGGTGACTGGCTAACCTTTCCAAGCTACTCTGAGTGTTCCCTAATGTCATGCACTCAGTAGTAAATTGCCATGAACACTGGATAGTGTTAGCCTTGTTAGCCTTTATGTCATCGCGTTGTTTACTAACTTCAGATTTCTAGCTATAATATCAGTACAGTGAGCTAGCTTAAACAACAAAATGCTCAACATCCTGGATAGACTGCAGAGAACTCCCTGCTGAGGGTCTGTTAGAACAATTTACAACAAAATGACAGGACTTTGCTACAGAACTTTGAACAGCTTCAAGGTGCTCCTTGGAAAGCAATGCAAGTTCATAAGCCTCGAAAGACATGTCCAAACTATTGATTACCTGATTAACCACATCCTTTTGATGATCATGAAATACTCACTCACTCTCTCACTCATTATCTTAACCGCTTATTCCTGTTTCCAGGGTCACAGGAGAGCCGGTGCCTAGCCGGCGGCATAGGGCGCAAGGCAGGATCAACCCTAGACAGGGCGCCAATGTGATCATGAAATAATTCATATAAAATGCATTCATTGTAAAAAAAAATATATATAAGGGGATATAAGGTCAACTGATCTAGTAAAATTGACACTATTCCTAAAAACAAATAAAACATAGGAATGGGCAGGATTTACAAACTTCAATCAGCCATTAGAGGGCCTCTAGTAGTTGTTTGCTGGCTGCTACAAGAACTCCTTTCAAGCAAATCTGATCAACAATGCAGCAAATATCAGATAGTGCAAAGGAAATGCTGATTACCTGGAGGTCGTAGGCAGTGTAAGGTGGAAGGCAGGGGGCAGAATTGTAGAAGGAGTTGGGGGTGGTTGGGGCATGAGTCTCAGGGGCTGCTGGGGTGGTCAGAGAATCTGGTTCACATGTGTCAGGGGCAGCAGTTGGCATCTTAAAAAAAAGATAAGATTATACAATTAGAAACATCCAACTGTGAGAACAAATAAACAATAAAGTTCAAAAGTGTTGCTAAAGTGAAAAACTTCTTAAATTAAAAAAAAAAGAACAAGTTTTCCCCCATCAATCTGTACTCATTATCCCATAATGAAAAAGTGAAAACAGAGTTTAGGAAATGTTTGAAAATTTATTAAAAAGGAAAAACTAAAATTTTGCATGGACATAAGTATTCAGACCATTGGCTATGACCCTTGAAATTTAGCTCTGGGGGCCTCCCATTTCTCTTGATCATCTCTGAGATGTTTCTACACCTTGATTGGGGTCCACCTGTGGTAAATTCAGTTGATTGGACATGATTTGGAAAGACACACCCCTGTCTATATAAGGTCTTACAGCTGACAATGTTTATCAGAGCAAAAACCAAGCAATGAGTAGGAAAGAACTGCCTGTAGAGCTCTGAGACAGGATTGTGTAGAGGCACAGATATGCAGAAGGCTACAAAAAAATTCTGCAACACTGAAAGTTCCCAAGAGCACTCCATAATTTTTACATGGAAGAAGTTTGGAATAACCAGGACTCTTCCTAGAGCTGGCCACCCCAATAAGGTAAATAAATAATCCTGGGAGAAGGGCCTTGGTAAGAGAAGTCACCAAGAACCTAATGGTTACTGACAGAGCTCCAAAGATCCTCTGTTCAGATGGGAGAAACTTCCAGAAAGTCAACCATCACTGCAGCACTCCACTAATCCGGGCTTTATGGCAGCATGGTCACAAGACACATGAAAGCCCACCTGGGGTTTGCAGAATAGCACCTTTACGTCCTTCAGGTGCATTTTTGCAAACTTCAGGCGGGCTTTCACGTCTTTTACTGAGGAGAGGCTTATGTCTGGCCACTGCCATAAAGCCCAGATTGGTATGTGTGTGCGCATATCTCACATCACTGCAGGAGTTATTTATTGTATTTCCCATAAGAAATGTAATCAGTTTTACACTAGTGAAACCAAGATAACTCAATGACCACCTTCGCACCATCAGAATGAAGGATTTCACCTTTCCAGTAGCAAGACAGTTCAACGACGATGGACATAACATTTACGATATAAACACTCAATCTTGGATAAGAATCTACCACAGTTCTGGAGACTTTGTCTGTCACACTTGCTTCTGTTTATGTGCATGCAAAACCCAGCAGCCTTCTTTAAAAATTTCTGTCTGAAAAGTGGGCTGTTACATAATGTGTTGCTTTCTTTATTATGATATAAATATTTTTCTGTAACATGTCATTCTTTGTTGGTAATGTTTGCAGGAGAAAAAGAGAATGCCAAGAACCAGACAGAGAGAGAAAGGGGCAGAGTTGACACAAGTTATACATAACACATAAGCATACCCACACACACTAGAGAGTGAGCTTTGAACGTGTTAAGGAACTTGAACGAGGTAGAAGTCCTGAAATATTGGGACGCTTTTTTGTTTTGATTTTTCCGTTAAGTGTTGGAAGCTTGCTGAAGCGTGCTAGTGGAAAAAATGAAGCAAACCCGAAGCGCTGAAAAAAGTCTGCCTGTCTTGCAAGTGCTCCTTCCCACCCACCTTAATACACACACTAGGTTCTACACATGCATTAACCCATGATGACACAGTGTAAGCAACTTTGCATTTTATTAAGAAAAAAAACTGAAAGCTCTCATTTTAATTTGCTTCTACAATTATTCAGACCAATACTTGGTAGAAGCAAGTTTGGCAGCAATTGCAACTTTAAGTCTTTCTGGCAAAGTCTCTGCAAGCTTTGCATGCCCGGATTTTGGCATCTTCTTACATTCTTTATGGCAGATCCTGTCAAGCGCTATCAGTGTGGAAAGGAAACTTTGTGAATTGCCATCACAATATCAAGCAACTTCAGGTCTCTGCACAGGTGTTCTATGAGGTCTGGACTTTGGCTGGGCCACTCAAGGACTTGTCTCAATGCCAGTCCAGCCCATTGCTGTACTGAAACACAATCCTTTAACCCAGCCTGGGGCCCCCAAGTGGCACATCAGATAAGTGTTTGCCTCCACTTACTGTGTGAATATCATGGCTTGAGAATCAAATTTGCTATGGTCACCTATTTTCTATTTCTCTTGAGCCCCATGGATGCCCCATCATTATGCATGTCGAATCTGAGAGTTAAGCAACCAACACACATTGCTACATCAGCCCCCAGCACCAGATGACAGAAGAGCTGAGTAGATAAAGTTTATTTTTGATGGCAACATCCGAGCTAGAGCTGGCAAATACCTGTACATGTGTGCTAAAAAACATTATGCCTGACTGCTTTTACAACCTGGGTCAGTACAACCTGGGATGTCAGTCGGCCTCCCTCTGCCAAAGGGTGTGCTCATATTACATATTACAAATAAAAAACATGAGTTTTTACAGTTTATTATGAGTTTATTTTCTACCACATAAGTAATTCAGCTCATATAAGCCTTATGTTGATACACACTTATCTCTTGAGCATGTAGCAGTGATTATAGCCTAACTATCAAGTTTCAAAGTAACTATTTTTTTTACTCTACATAGATCGAATATAGTAATAGATTGAATATAATAATGACTCAATTAATTAGTTGAGAAATGTAAACATTATAGTGTTTTTTAACCTGAAAAATAGCTAGTCTTAACCTGTCCAACATGGTGGCACGTTTACATACATCCCATCAACCAATGGGATGGGGGGAGTTAGCCATAGCTTATTATTATTTTTAAAAAAAGGACACTGAAAGCTTTTGGAAAAAGCAGTTTTAGAGGGGGTGAGAAGAGAACTGTGGTAGTTGATCCATGTGATATTCTGTCAAAAGAATGTCACACACATTTCAGTAACACTCCAGGGAACTGTATTGATTTGTCAAAAACGGTCATAATACTTATGTCCCCTTTAATAGTTACATAAACTTCACACAATATTTAAATGCTACCATGTCCTTGAAGGCTCCGAGCACTGCTGCTGTGATGATACCCAGGAAGAAGGCGATGATGTTGAGAACGGTGGCAGACCACAACAGGTGGTAAAGGTACACAACGTCTTGGCAACTCTGCACTTCTGTGTACTCGTGGTAGCCTCCTCTGGGGTCAACATGGCTATCCAGAGAAGTGCAGAGAAGAGCATTTTAGCAAAAAATTCATAAAATGGGTTTGTATCAACAAGACTCACAACATACAGCAGCCGAAAAAAGACTTTCATGGATGAAGAACAATGAAATAAAAAGTCTGTCAGTGCACATCACTCTTAAGAAGCGCATAACTGAAACAGCATACGCAACTCCCAAATTTGGCTTACAAGTTTTTTAAAAGATTTTATTAAGACGACAAATGGATTAGACGTCTTTAAGGATGCTGTGCGGCTGCTTGTGGAGTTATGGAGAGATGAGGCTGGGTGTTCACTTCAGGAAGAAGCGAAGGGAAAAAAAAAATCTTAGCTCATTCAGTAATACCATTTGATTCCAACGGTGTAACCTGTACACACAGCCACACTGAGTACTTCAACCACAACAAATCATGGCTTGTCAATGCTGTCGAAAGGGCTAAAAAGAAAAACAACCTACTTCCAAATCATGGACGATTTCCTAAATTTTTTCAAAACATCTTTATTCTGAAGTCCAAAAAGAGGATGTTCTCTGAAACATAAGTAAACACAGGCGGTCTTTTCCAATACAGCTCAAGGCAAAATAAAGCATGCTTAGTGAAAGCAAACAGAAACTGTAACATAAGGAAGATAAAGCAAAGATAGCTGCGTTTCACTTAAGAGCTGCCTTGAGAAACAGAAGATGGGCTGAGGGGGCAAGGGTCTCATACATACTTTCCACAGTTGTAGAGGTCACAGCAGTAGCATGTCTTACTCTTGACACGCAGGTTACATGACACACGTGATGCAGTCTGGCAGTGAACCTAAAAAAAATAAGAAGAAATCTGACTATGTGTATGTTACATCTCTATCTAAATCTCTCTCATATACAATTACGTAGGTTATTATAGCATACATATTTATAAGGTTATAAGGTGAAGAATGAGCTCACATCCAAATCAAAGGCTGTTACACTGGAGTAGTATTCACATCGACCAGCATAAACGGGTCGGAGGTCCTGTTGAATGACAGTACACCCAAAAAAGGCACAAAACAATGGGAAAATACTACATACAGCCCCAGAGTTTTCCCTCTTTTTTGGAATATCAGAAATAGAAGAACTCACTATGTGTCTTGCAGCAAAGATGCCATCCACTATAGCACAACAGAAGGAAGCCACGACACCAAAGCTGATGAAGACGATGGACGCTACCAGCTGCAACACAGACAGGAATTTAAAACATCCTGCACTGCAAAGTCTCACTATCTACTCTTACTATTCATTAATTTTTATAGTCACTCTGCCCAAATACTCCTGTTTTATATCCGACTATGACGCATGATGATGAGTGTTGTGACATAGCAACATCATAAAGTAAGTCAACATTTTCTCTGAATACAGGACGATCCTGGTTACTTCAGAAGACTGTTTCTTTTGTACAGATGTATCAATGATCTTGGCTTCTGTGTGTTTCAATGACTAATAAAGACTGCAGTGACATTAGTTGGTGTATCTTCTACCTTGCAGTAATGGGTCATTAAGTGTGAAGCCCTTTGTAGAGGATATGATGAGAGTAAATTTGTTCCCTTCTCTGGTGCCCCCTAGTTGGCTCTGTGCCTAGCTGCCCTTGAATGAGCTCTCCACCTTCCTCAGACTCAGAAACAGGGAGGATTCAGTTTCACGTCATCCCATTCTTCCTGCAGTTCATGCAGCTCTGCTGGAGGGAGGGACCTGAACACTCCCACTGACATACCACATTCTACAACTGACAGCTCCATGGAGATGGACTAGGTGCAAACACTGCATTGTAAAGCACAGCAGGACAATTCGACAAAATACACTTTTAAAAAATGTAAATGTCCTTTTCGTGATATGCTTATCCCCTTTAGCAGCTCCAAATTCTCACAAACAATCCTATTTACAGTATGCAGCTATGTCGGTGCATCCTTTTGTGCCCATTTAACACTTGCTCCTGACAGGCCATGACGCTCTGCAGGTTTTCTCCCTCCATACATTCCTGCCTGGACTCTCATCCTGCTCTTCTTACACAGCGCTATTTCTGGGTGCATCTTACCAGAGTCCCTGGAACATATTCTAATGTTCAAAACCGTTAAACCTTCATCTGTTATAACACCACAAGTAAAACGTGAACACATTGTTCAAAAACCTGTGTTTCTCTGCCCCATAATGGTGGAAATGTAGATTTTCTCAAAAAAAGAAGCAATGCTGTGTCATTGTCATGTTGCAATGTAATTAGTATAATGCACAGCAAAAAAAAAAAAACCCCAGATACATTGATGAAGAACGAATGAAATGTAAAACCTCTTACCATCTGCCTCTTATTCTCTATTAAATGAGCCCCAATGATTCCAAGAAAGGAGCCGAAACCAAGCTAAAAATAACAGGATAGAGATGCTGTTACTGGTTTTATCACTTGAGACATGATAGAAATCAGCTTTATATAATCTCATTCATTCATATTTCACACAGTGTCTATTCATGTTTTTCAACTTGCCGTCTTCTCAGCTTTTTAGTGGGTTTGAGGTTGCAACTTCAAGTGCCATTACATTCCTGTCAAAACTATTAAATGCTCAATTAGCTCATTACACACTGATCTGCACTTAAACAACTATGAAGGTGCCTCACCTTATTAAACGTGCTAAAGTCAGTATATGTAGATGGATTTCCTCTTTCTGAGATACGCACAACAGAAGACTAGAGACTAATCCTTCTACGACATCAACATTAATGATAACAACGGTCATTAATGTTTATTCAATAATCCTCTTAGAGACGTACAATGATTTTAAATACATATAAGCATGAATACATACAATGACTCCAGGATAGTAGCCTCCAACCGTGATGTTCTGTGTCCTTGTGGTGGCAGCCAAGCCAAAGACTAGAATAAGTACAGACACTACAAACAACATCGCAGTCACAGTGATGGACTTTCTCTTCCTCCTCTTGAAAGATCCTGTAAGGATAATAAGTAGGTCAATGGCAGGAAAATATGCGAGCTTATCTGAGGTCATATGCTGGTTAAACGTTATCAGATTAGAGTTTGTTTTCAAAAGCCTGGAACCGAACTCGATACAATCATTTATAGACATCTGTGAAATGCTTTAGTGCGCTTTCATTGTCTCAAATACCACCACATGCTGATAACTAAAAGCCATATTGATCTTGGAAGCCATTTTGTTTGCATGCTTATCAATTATAAATGACATAATGAAAGATGGCCTTTTATTTTATTGTTTACAAGATATAAAAAAATAAAAATAAAAAAAAAGTAAACAAAGCATCCAGAGCTTTAAACATGTTCTTCCCGGTTACTGACCTCAGACTTCTAGAGAATCTAGAGCTCAGTGAATTTGAAAACATCTCGACTCTTTTTGGTTTACTTTACTTTACTTTTTGGTTTATAGCAGACCAAGTTGCTCTAAATGCAGAGTGTAGACTTAAAACGCAGAGTGCAAGCAGGAATTCATCTGTCAGCAATTTAGCGACCACTAACAACCACCGCCACACCTACAAGGTTACAAATTTCCCTAAATGATCTCATCAAAGAAGAAAGAAGACCAGTAGACCCCAGTACTAACCTATGTATTCGCCCCATACACCGTTACTGTTAGGACTGTAAGGTAAACCGTTAAGCTTGTCTGGGGAAAATGTTATTCCTGTAACCGTAAATCAAACAGCGCACGATTTATAAGCGAGGTCATCGATAAAATTAATTCCTACACAAATGGTGTAGAGCAGCCTACATTAGCAGTAGACTAGTCTAGTAGATTACAGTAACCGAAAATAAGGCTGTTATTCGCACAGAAGCCAAGCCGTCCGGCTGAGCGGCATTGACCTTGCACGTACCCATAGCATCGGACATAGGGATCCCAGCAGCTTGCGCATTCACTCCCGCTGGCATTTTTGGAGGATCTCTAGCATGAAACTGCAGTTACGTTTTAAGACTAAAAATGAAACCCCTTAGTGAGACGCTTCTTTTTTCGCTCGAGCTTAACGGATGGGAAGCCTTCGCTTGCCGCGGCATTCTGTCTGACAGCAAAGCGTGACGCCGGAGCGGCCACACGACTCCGTTTAGCTCCGCCGGACTAACTCACTGCCGGCCGCGTGTTTTGGTCCAAAAACGCAGCCTCTGCGCATGCGCTCTGTGCACCTCTCCGCACGCGCGAGCTGCCCTCTGACAGGAGGAATATTAAAAATATAAGAATATATATTTTTTATCTTTATATGAATTCTATAAACAATTTGCTCGGTGCTGTCAGGACCTGGCGTTTCATCGCTGGCCATGTGGCAAGTTCCGTATCGAAGAGATTTGAGTCAGCTGAGTGATTATATATTTTATTATATTATAAAAATAGTGACGTCAGCGGTGAAGGGTGATGCGAATGAGCCATTTTACACAACTCAGTTCTTTAACAGCATGTGAGTCACTTTATTAAGAATAGAAATGTGACAGACCCAGAGAGAAAGACTACGTATACCGCGCATGAAGAAATGGGGAAAGAGCAGGGGAAACACACACACACACACACACACACACACACACACACACACACACACACACAGAGAGAGAGAGAGAGAGAGAGAGAGAGAGAGAGAGAGAGACGTTTGTCTTGCTATACTTGTGGGGACGTTGACATATTTTCCACTGACATAATTATTACTGTAGCTAATTAATGCTACACCTAACCCAAACCCTAACCCTAACCTTAACCTCAGTTATGAAAGGAAACTTTTTGGCTCATTTATTATTATTTTCATTTTTGTTAAAAACTACAACAATATCCGTCTGGGGACTTTTGGTCCTAACAAAGATAGTAAAATAAAGTACACACACACACACACACACACACACACACACACACACACACACAACACACACACACAAATCCCAATAATGGCAGGTGCACAAATTACAGTCCTACCTGCAGGGCATGGTGGGAGCCGTGCATACACCCGCACCTAATCTCTGGAGTCCCCACCCACTCCCTAGATCTAGTAGCAGATGCCACATAGCCCCCCAAGGGTCAACCTTCCTGCTGGCCCAAACAGCCCCCAAACAACAAAAAAACCCCATTCTAGTCCAACACAAAGACTTCCAGCTTACACAAGGTCCGGCGTTATCGCTGAGGCCTTGCCTAGCTATCAGACTGCACGGGGCTGAACAGTTTTTTTTTTGTCCTAATGTGGCTCCACGGGGCTCACAGTCCTTGCGCTGTGGTGTCGATAAGGGGCAAGCCAGCTGTGGTGCACCACCAAGGTTAACCGCATCCCCCAATCGTTCCATAACTTTTTCTGGCTGTTAGCATTGCTTTGGTGGGTCAGCACTAGCTGATGAGCAGTGTGGAACTGCTGATGCAACTCACGAACAAAGTCATTGGTGGGGATGTCTTCCTCGTCAGCTCTGTGGGGTGCTCTGAAGGTGAGCTCTGTGGGCTTTCTTAGGTCATAACCAAACATCAGGAGCACTAGGGTAAATCCTGTAGACTCCTGCACTGTGGACCGGCATTCCAGTAAAACCAATTGTAAGTGCTGGTCCCAGTCATGCTGATGATGGTTAACCACAATAGCCAGCTGTGTCATAAGTGTGTGATTGAAGCATTCCACTAAGCTACTACTCTGTCACTCTGCCTCAGGGACTGGTAGTGACCCCAGAACATCCACAGTGACTTGCTCCATCGGGGTACCTGACAGAAATGACTGCAGTGGGGCATGTGATTTCTGTCCAGGTTCCTTTTTAGCTGTGCAGCAGTCACCACAGTGTACAAATAACTCCATATCCATCTGACAGCCCGGCCAGTTAAAATGTTGTTTGAGGCACCATAATGTTTTGGTAACACCAAAGTGTCCTGCACCCACAGTTGTGCACACCATTGCTAGCGCTCTGTGTCCTAGGCTGTGCGGCATCACCAGCTGCCACACTTGCTCTTCATGGACTGGCTCTTCCCACACTCTATTAGACAGTTCATCTCTGATTGAAGTCAATCCCAGTGAGTTTGCAAAGATTTCACGGTAGGTCCATGCAGTGTTGTATCTACACAGTCTGGCTTTTTACCAGATTGCAGCCATGCAAGCGCCCATGAAATCTCAACCTCCTCACCTTGAGCTCTGCAGAAGTGATCTAGAACCACAGTCTGTGTCAGTGGGTGCCGCTGTGGCTGCTGCCACAATAGCCTGGTAAACTCACTCTAAGTTTTGTAGCATGTCCTCAAATATAGGCGCATGGACCAACACATCATCAAGGTACACAATGAACCGATTCTTGGGTAAACCAGCTAGCATTTGCTCAAAAGTCACTGGAACATTACAAAGCCCAAACGGCATTACCATGAACTGCCATAATCCAGGGCCCAGCATGAATGCATTTTCTCTTTCACCACTTGCTAGCACCTTGCCAACAGCTGCACTGTAAATCCAGCAAGGTAAACCAGGATGAGCTCACTAGCTGATCCAAAGCATCATTGTTATGGGGAATTCGATAAGAGTCCTGCTTAGTCACAGCATTTAAATGATGGTAATCCACACAGAAATGCCAGCCACCCCCTTGTTTCTTTAACAAAACCACACGAGCAGCCCACGGGATACTGGAAGACTCAATAACACCTGCAGCCACCACTTCATGGATTTTTTGCTCTGTGACCTCTCTTTTGGCCAGACAAAGCCAGTGCAGTGTTAATGTTATGATGGACAAAGTCAGCTTACTTTCATTCCTCTTCAGAAGTGGCAAAAATTCCCTTGTAAGGACACAACAAGTCACAAAACTTTCATTTCTGCTCAACTGTAAGTCCCATGCTGCGATGTTTACATAAATTCTGTATTATACTGGAACTGGTACTCACTTTTTGAACACTCATTGTGGCTGGCTGAGACACTTGGTGTCTGTGGCGGTGAAGATGAAGCTGCTTGGGTGTGCTGTCTGGGTGTACACCAATACTGGTGCTGTGTGGTCAGCTCCTCCAACACAGGCAACTTCAGCCCGAGGAAACTGCAGTGATCTCGACCTGATGATGTCGCTCCTGGCCCTTGGGCTCTTCTAACCACCCCTGGCACTGAGTGTTCAGCAACTCCAGGAATGGTGATTGACTTTAACTGCATTAAGGTCACCTGCCACCCTTCCAGACTAGTGCCATCAGTACCTGGAAGTACGCCTGGCTGAGGTGATACATTATATCCAGTGTCAAGGAGAGCTGCAACTCATATTCCATTAATGTGACACCATACCCACAAGTCTTGGCATTTTCCAGTCTCAGATGTGAGGGAGGGATGCTCGGGGGGCTGCTCGTCCCTCACAGGCAGGCTCTCTGCCAGTTCCCACTGGCTCTGGCTCTCAACACTCAGTGACCTGGCTTCCTACAGTGCCAGCACACAAACTGACCTTTCACCAGTTCTTGTGAAACTCTGCTGGCTGCTGTCTCCAGCTCTGTCTGCTGTGAAACACTGAGCCACTTTCTGTGGTGCGCACTGCCCCAGAATGAACTCTTGGTCTCGTCAAGAGCTGCTTGTAGGTTTGGAGCTGAAAGCTGGACATATCGCTTTAACTTCTCAGGGGTGAGGGCGCTCAGGAAGTAATTTAATGCGAGCTGTTCTCATGCCATGTCTGAAAACTTTGGGTCTGTTTGAAATGTTGTTGCAGAGCTTGGCCAGCAGAGCGAGGAGTGATTTCCCCTCGAGTGCCAGGCATAGCTGCCTTGCCATCTCGGATGCCATCCACTTGTAAAATGCACAAATAATGTGCACACATAAGACATAAAAATATGTGTAAGGTGCAGAATGCAAATCTTTATAAATAATAAGTCCAGTGTATAGTCTGTTGTGTTAGCAGTGGAGTGTGGAGTTGAGCAAAGTGACTGAAGTGGAAAAGTAACTGTCCCTGAACTGACTGGTCCTGGCAAGAATGCTCTTCTATCTCTTAACAGTTTTCAGGAGGTTATACAGTGTGGCTGGGGTGGGAGGAGTCCCTGATGATGCTGTGTGCTCTGCACATGCAGTGCTGGTGGTGAAGTCTCAGATGGCCAGTAGTTGTGTGCCAGTGATGGGCTGAGCAGTCTTCACCACCTTGTGTAGGGCTTTCCTGTCGACCACAGTGGAGCTCCCGTACCACACTATCTCACAGTTGGTTAGTACAATCTCGATGGTGCCACAGTAAAAGTTAGTGAGGATTTTGAGGAGATACATTATCCTTCTTCAGTCTCCTCAAGAAGTAAAGACGACAGTCCCCATCTGACCTGACAGAGCTTGAGAGGATGTGCAGAGAAGAATGGCAGAAAATCCCCAAATCCAAGTGTGCAAACCTTGTGGTGTCATACCCAAAAAGACTGTAGGCTGTAATCGCTGCCAAAGGGCTTCAACTAAGTTCTGACTAAAGGGTCTGAATACTTAGGTCAATGCAATATTTTGCTTTTTCCTTTTCAATAAATGTGCAAAAATTTCTAACATTCTGTTTTCACTTTGTCATTATCTGGTATTGAGAGTAGAATGACGGGGAAACCTTGGAATTTTTTTTTAGCACAAGACCACAAGACTTTCCAAATGCATTGTATATATGGTGAAGTCAGGTAATTTGGGACATTTTTTGGTATATTGCCCAGAAAAAAAAAATGCTCATGATTCACTTCAGTCACGGTTTTGTACATTATCATAGTTCTCTACTATATTTCTGAGATAAAAATCTGTTCTGAAGCATAACAATTTAGACACTGCAAACCTTCAAACATATCAAGACCTCTTACCATACCCATGACATTCATTCATTCATTATCTTCCGCTTTATCCCGCTAGTCAGGGTCATGGGGGGCTGGAGCCAATCCCAGCATCATTGGGCAAAGGCGGGGCACACCATGGACAGGTCGACAGTCCATCGCATGGCCAACACACACTCACACACATTCACACCTACGGGCAATTTAGAGTGACCGATCAACCTAACA
>JAOVVH010000043.1:22211741-22233363 GCA_028566435.1 Scorpiodoras heckelii
AGAGGGAGAGAGAGAGACAGAGAGAGAGAGAGACGGAGAGAGAGGGAGAGAGAGAGAGAGAAAGAGAGAGAGAGACACAGAGAGAGAGAGAGAGAGGGAGAGAGACACAGAGAGAGAGAGAGAGAGAGAGCGCGAGAGAGAGAGAGAGAGGGAGAGGGAGAGAGAGAGGGAGAGAGAGAGAGAGAGAGAGCACTGTGCACTGTGCGTGTGCAGAATACCATATAGAAAACAGAGTGGCCCTCACTTGAGCCAAAAAGCTCTCGGGGATTAAAAAAAACCTCCTCCACCTCCTATCCCACCCCCCATTTTCTCTCTGCGGTTAGACCTCATTCACTAGGATGCTGGCCCTGTAGCAGGGAGCTCCTCCGTCTGCACCGTCCGCCGTGTGAGGAACAACTAAATGAAATCAAAGAAAACACTTTTACGCTTAATTTGAACCAAATTATCCTGGGCGTTCAGTGTCAATGCGACGTTTCGGTTTCCAGCGTACAAGAACTAGGCCTTTTGGGTACCGTGAAGATTAATTGTAACATTTGCTCTTTTTTTCCATTGTAAAAATTGTGCATTTTTGGATTTTTTTTTTTTTTTGCCTTGGCCCAAACTTTATTTTGGTGGACTTAAATATAATTAAGACTTTAAGTCGTGTTCTTTTCTACTGTGAAAGTTGTAACTTTTTTTCCACGTCACTTCTTTGGCTTGGTCCAAACTTTATTTCGGCCGGTTTGAACATCGCGTTAGTGGCTTGGGGCCGCTCGTGTATGTGATTGGTTTAACAAGTGCCTTTGTTCTCCAGCGAAGGGAGCATGGAAGCTGAGAACACTACGGGCGGAGCTGAGGAGCTGCAGCTCGAACCCTCACCACCAAAAGCGGTAAGCAAAGACACTTCACCAACATGCTGCACCTTTGCCATTTTGGTTCATGAGCAGTGATGGAAAAACATTCATGCTTTATTTTAGGACTACATCGGTTTTGAGCCAGGTTCTGTCTGTCTGTGACGGAAGACAAGCAGTCAAATGCTTTTTAGAATGACTTCATCCCTTATTCCCCTTAATCAGATTGATAAAGATAGTTTATATCACCAGCCACATTCATCATTTACAGCTGCTCTAGCCTTGCTGTCATAGATTGCATTGATTGATAAGGCAAGAGAGAAAAAGAAATCCAAAGAATAAAGCTGCTCCATGGGGGTTTGAGGCTCCTTTGCAGTGGTCAGATGGAGGTCTCAGTGTGTGCTGTGACTCTGTTCTCATAACGAAAGTGCTGAGAACATCTGGACAGAAAATGACCCTGCTCTCCTTTGCAGCTGGGGGGGACGTTAACCCCCCATCCTCCCACCCCAACGGGGGTCTTTGCGGTCAGCAGCGCTTCTCTTTTCTGCATTCACAAGAATGCTGTAATGGGATCTTGAATGAAACCTTCACACCGTGAAAAGCATTTGCCCGCTCGCTTTGCTTCATTACTTTACTGTCCTGTTCAATCTTTCTCCAGTCTTTTAGTGCAAGGATTTATTTTAGTGCAGGTGCATGCAACAATACAATGTAGAGTGTAACACTGGATTGGATTTGTATTTCTGGGGCTTGATTCTTGCTTAAGAAAACAATTCTGCCAAATGTAACTGAGCTGGTTCATTTGTAAAAAAAAAAATAAAAAAAAATTTGTACTTTTATTCTCACATTAGCGTGCTGGGTCACTGCACAAACATGGGCTCGCTGAAGCCTTGGAGGTTGAGCAAGAGGGACTGGTGGAGCACCAGCCTCTGGAGCAGGACGACCTCAACTTTGAGAGATGGAAGCCCAAGCCAAAGCCCAAGAGGACACTGCATGAAAAGATAGACGACCTGAAAACATACCTGTGGAACCCTGAAACCAAGGAGTTTATGGGGCGATCAGGAAAGAGCTGGAGTGAGTAGAATGTACAAGTGTATGAGTGAGTGTGTGAATCTGTTTAATGACCCAAAAGGGCAAAACAATGAGTGCTTGTTTTAGTGAGTGTGTTTGGAGCTCACCTCCAGATTAAGCTTGGGTTGGAAACAAAAGGCCTTCATTAGCAATGTTCTGTCTATCTCTAACTAGCAAAGCCAAGTGAACACACAGCTTATTATTTTTACACATTATTTTTGCACTAGCTTTCGGGTCAGGATGTGACAAGAGGGGGTTTTGAACTATGCCTCTCACATCCATGCCACTGCACACTCTGCTGGGAAAGCAAGCGCATATGTGTGTGCATGTGTCACTGTGTGGGTCTGAACCAAGTGTTTGCATAGGTGCACAGATAGCTTGGATTAATCTGGACAAAAACAGACTGCCTGGGGAATGGTTCACAACGGGAGAGCAACTGTCGCAGTCCGTTTGCTGGCCAGGAATCACATTCCTATTCTCAAAAACTCATCAAACTCTAGAAAAGAATGCACTCACATCTCTTGTGCACCAGAGCTTTGCATTGTGTTTGTCTCCAAGGAACTCTGCAGCTCCTATGAAAAAGCTTAAAGCAGACTTTTTTGGCATCTGTCACTTCCTGTGGAGGTTTGCCGAGACTGTGATGGCAGACCAGCAGCAAACCGAATCCCTGTTGGTTTGGAAGTACAAATGCCATGAAATTCTCACAGATAAAATGCATAATCACATGAGTGCTCCTGTCTAGTGCTTATGTAGTATAGTGTATTTTAAACCATACTGGTTTGACTGAAACAGGCTTGTTTTCATTAGCAGAGCATTTCAGGAGCAGATAAAATGGACTGGTCTGGCAAGCTGTGTGAGCAGGGGAGGGGCCCCCTCAGTCTATGATGTGAATCTTGTGAAAGGAGAGTGTAGAAGAGTGTGTAGAGGCCTCACAATGCCAGAGTGGGGTGATCAGGCTCCTTGGAGCCGCTGGTGGCTCTGGACGGTGGCTAAAGAGCGTCACTCTGATGGCAACCGGAGGTTCACTGTGTTCCTGAGTAAGAGGACAGCTGGGAGAATTCTCACTGAGCTTGAACAGAAAGGCCATTGTGGCTCAGGGACACAAGGCTGGCTGCAGTTCGGCTCTGCAAAAATGCCTGTGCAGCAAAAGCCATTTCATTTAGTCTGTCTGTGATCCTGCTGAGACTCTTAATTGGAAATTAAAAATAAACACAATAGCCATAGTCTGTTCTCATTCACACTCATTTGCTCAGTGTGCAAATACAGCAAAAGTTTCATACATGCACGCAGCATGAATGAAAAAGAGTGCATAGTCATTTACATCCAGTAAATTTCTAAATGTTTTAATTAAATGTGTATATGTAACTTAAAATTCCGTTTTACTGACAACATCCTATTGATAATTTCTTTCACCTCTTTTTTGTTTCATCTTAGGTCTCATTCTTTTTTTCTACTCTGCGTTGTACATTTTCCTGGCAGCCATGTTTGCTGGCTGTATGTGCTGTCTCATGTGGTCCATCAGTCCTTATGCCCCAACCTACAATGACCGGGTGATGCCTCCAGGTATAAATCTTAGGCATTTAAAATTCTTGAACATCACATCCATATTGAACCCAAGTATGACTTTAGATCAGGAGTTATGAAGTGTACAGCCATGGATCAATTTTACTATAAAGAAATAAATTGAATGCAAAATCATTCATCAGCAATAAACAATAATAATCATAAAATAATTCTTTTATGAACATAATTCAAGTACATTAGGCAAATATTTAACTTTATAGTTCTTTTTTGGATCAGTTGTTGTTTTTCATTCCTGAACTTTCTGTCCAAAGAAGCCAAAACTGCTCACTGTGTTTTAGAGCAGATTTTAAAAGTATTACTAAAATGCATTAAAATAAATATCATTATACTCCCTTGGAAGTGATTGAACCATAAATAAGGAAGTAGGAAGAAATACATCAAGGCTGACATGCATAATTTTAATCCCATTTAAAAGACCAGCCAAGGAAAGTAATACACAATATTACTTTATTGACCTCTGAAGGAAAATTCATATTACAGGAGCCTACAAATAAGACAAAGAATAGGCTTATAGCAAAATAATAACCCAAATAACTAAAATATAATTTAATAGTAGTTAATTCTGGGCGGCACGGTGGTATAGTGGTTTCCTCCGGGTACTCCGGTTTCCTCCCACAGTCCAAAGACATGCATGTTAGGTTGATTGGAAACTCTAAATTGCCCGTAAGTGTGAATGTGTGTGTGAGTGTGTGTTGGCCATGCGATGGACTGGTGACCTGTCCATGGTTTACCCCGCCTTCACCCTATGACGCTAGGATTGGCTCCAGCCCCCCCGTGACCCCGACTAGCAGGATAAAGCGGAAGATAATGAATGAATGAGTAGTTAATTCTGAGCTTCACTATCATATTATTTACATAAAAATGCTTTAGATAATAAAGCACACAACTCTTGATACACGCAGCTTGCACACAACTTGATAAATGAGCAACACAAATATAATAGCTAGATATATAATTATAACTATCTGTTAAACTGTTTATTATTAGTATAATTAATTTGATTTTGTAGTAATAATTATATCAGTACATAGGGAAAGGCTATCAGAATGGTGTACATTGGTTGCCAGTGATCTCCAGTGTTGATGCATCAATACTACCGGTACTCCCTTTTTGCATGAAAGAGCTACTCAAGCAGCAACTCAAGTCTTTTATATTTTTGTTTGGATAAAAAAATGTTTGTTCTTGAAATGAATGTAATTAAATTAAACACTTTTTTTAAATCCAAACCGACAGGTATGACGATGTTGCCACATGTAGATGTTCTCCATGGATTTGAAATCATCTTTAATGCCTCTGATCGCAGCTCATGGAGGAAATATGCAAGAGCACTGGAGGCTCAACTTAAACGTGAGTGTTGTGTAAAAGGTGTTTCCAGTGAAGTGAATTCATTTGCCTAGTCTTCATTAAATTATGCATATACAAATCTCCCTTCCTGTATGCCATTCTTTAGTGTGGCAACTTTGCTCTGCTTTAGAGAAATAGAGGAAGGGGAATCCCTTTTGTACGCTAAGCACAGTCACACTGTGCTACTCGGGCCCCACTTTTGTGCTTCTCCTTTAGACTGTGAGGCCTGATAGGGTGTTTAGTCATTGTGTGGTTTATTTAATGCCTCTCTCTCTCTCTCTCTCTCTCTTTCTCCATCCCCCCTTACTTGCTACACTGCATCTATGCAGCCTATGATGACACACTTCAGAAAAAACGTAACACTGAATGCAAACAGGGCACATACTTCATGCAAGACAACTTGGATGAGAGTGCTGAGAGAAAAGCCTGCCAGTTTAAGAGGTCCTCACTGGGGCCATGCTCAGGATTGGAGCAAAAAGACTTCGGCTACTCTAATGGAAAGCCCTGCATCCTCCTCAAAATGAACCGAGTGAGTGCATAATTACAGAAAGCTGAAATGATTTTGAAGAAACATGGAAGACCATGTAAGAAATAACTAGACGGATTATAATTATCTCTTGTACCTTGAGCTACATTCTTTAAGCAAATAACTACTAAAAATTATTCACCCATTTTTTTTACCAGTGGGATATTTGCATTACCAGTTTGAATAAGTACACGTTTGACAACTATTTAAAATGTGTCTTTTTTGCTTTTATTCACTGCTATAATCTTATAGATTCTTGGCTATCTACCAGGTCAAGGTACTCCAGTCAATGTGACATGTGCCATTAAAGTAAGTAATGTAGTGTTAAGCTTGATACATAGTGGGCTGCTTTTTTTGGTGTGCATTTGTGCATATTAGCTTTTGAGCAGTCAGTGTGCACTGATTTGTGTGCATGCAGACCAAATCAAAATGTGAAGAAGTCATTTCTCAGGTCATATCCTCCTGTCTGTCTAGAAAGGGATGCCTGAAGAGCTTGGAGAAGTAGAATTCTATCCAAGCAATATTTTTGACTTGATGTACTATCCTTATTACGGGAAGCTCAGGCATGTAAGTATACACATAAGCGATAAATTTAGAATAAATGTAATTATTTCAGTATGTATTAATATGATTTTTAACCTCTTTTAAATTGCTGTGTACAGGTAAACTACACTTCTCCTCTGGTGGCTGTTCGCTTTCCCAATCTCCAGCTCGACGCTCATCTACATGTGCAATGTAAGCTAAACGGCAAGGGGATAATCAATGATTCACCAACCGACCGCTTCCTCGGTAGTGTGTGTTTTAATCTACAGGTTGGTGCATAGTGTGGAAGTAGGAATACAGAGGGGCTGAACAAACTTCTCAGTGTACATTATGGTTGAAATAGTCAAATGTGCCATCTTTACCCATTTCCCTTTCTCTGTGCCTTCGACTTGTGTTTAGCACATACATGCTTACAAACAAGATGCCCCAGTAGGCTATTAAGAAGAGCAAACATTGCCGTATATAATGTTTAGAATAGCGTAGGTACATAAAATTTGTTTATTTTCATCATACATTAATATTTGCTACTTTTAAGAGGGGGAAAAAATCATGAATTTAGGGTTTGAGCCAAACTTGTTCAAATGTAGATATACACTGTACAGTAAAGAGGGTCGATATTGGGTTTGGGGTCAGTTTACTAAAACATCTCTATCTAAAGTCAATTGTATGTTTGCTTTCTTTGTACAAATCAAGAGATGTTTAGCTCTTAAGCCATACAAGTGTTTAATTGTTTAACAATCACTTTTATGAATTAAATATAAAGCAAGAGGCAAAAAGATAATTGATGGTTTACTATATTATCAAGATGTGGGTTAATTGCAAATTTCTAATATGACAATTATTTTCACTAACAATATGCACTTCCACTGTAGTCCAAGAAACATCATCAAACAAGTATTTGAAATGTTATTCATACAATTGGCAGCCAATTTGAACCCTAAAATAGCTAAAATATCTATCTCAATTGTACCATATATTCAGGATGACTTTTCTGTTTTCAGTTGTGTGTTAAACAATTATACAAGCTTGAATGGCCTTAATTTGCAAAAAAAAAATAATAATGCCATTAAATTGTTATATTTTAACAGATTTCTTTACACATTACAAACTAAACAGAGTTTGTCTATTAGAAAATATGTATAAAATGTGGAATGAAGTTTACCAGGTACTATACAAAACAATTTTCTTGTTGGATTCACACTGAAACATAATATGCAACCCCTTCACAGCATGATTCCATATCCAGAATCACACACTACAAACTCATTCTAAGGTGAAAAATACTATACTTGTTTGGTTCTCTGTGAGAAGGATATCAACAGTATTATTTATTAATTGTATTTGCATAATTGACATGGTACAATTAGTTATTAACTGTGACTGCTAGATGGAAAGTGTAAATTCCTTGTTGGTGGTTCACTGAGCGCAGCAAAAAAACAGCACACGAGTGTTTCCACCTCATGTTTTTAAAAAGCACTCCTAATGTTCTAGACATAAAAAATAAAGATGGACCAGATTTAACCAAATCAATTGTGTGTTTATTTGATGCATCTGGGGGGACAAATAGGTGGCAGCGAAGGCTTGTTAGCTTGAGCTTTAGAAATCTAAAATCCCAGCCTCAAAACAAAGCTGAGCATAAAAAAGGAAAAAAGGACAGAGCGTTAAAGTTTTTTCTTACCATGAGCTTTCATTTTAATAGGTTGTAAGGTGTGTCCCTTTTTAAAGTCAAATGACACTCGCATTACCAAGTTTTTACACGATAATCAGTCAAGGTCAATTTACATGAGCAAGAATTGTAAAAATCATGTGATTGTGGTGAAGTCTGCTTGATCTGGATTATCAATCTTATGAACAAGATACCAAAATCAGGTATTTTATTGAAATGTTTTCAGTGAAGGTAAGGAACAATGTGAAAAGGCACACAATATGTAAAGAGTAATTACTCTCTGGTGTACTTGTTGGTGTTTAAAATCACAAATTTGACAGTCTGCATCAACCGAATTACATAATTATACACTGCAAATAAGAATCTGTTCTTAATGACTTGGCTGGTAAAATTAATGGTTAAATAAAAAATAAATGAATGGAACAAATACAAGGTCCACTGCCAGATGGAGTGCATATTTTGACTTTTTAATAAAGCCAAATGGTCAAATAAAAAAATTATCAAGCACTTCTGATTAAATGGCCATCACATTTCTAACTGTTGCAAGAGGGAAGCCAGTGGACTGAAAAATAAGTTACAAATACTCACTGCAAAATACTGTCCCTTTTTCATACAATGCACCAAGTACAAGAGGTGCCAGGTGTTTTTTTTTTTTTTAGATATATAATTCATTTCAACAACCAAGTGATCCATGTCAAGCTGTATATAATTTAAACTGCCCATTTACATTGAAAAATGAGCAAAAACAATTTAAGCAGATACAGAACAAAAATAATCATTTAGATATTTAACATGAGAATAAAAATAGATAACTGTTTAAATGGGTTATAATTTTTTTCATGCATTTTACACATTCAGTGCAAGGCAAGGGATTAATTTGACAGTATCCGACTCAGCAGTGCTTTAGCAGCTTGGCACGCTGCCTCTTCTGAATGGGAAGAACCATCAGCAAAACATAAGTAATTTAACACAGGCAGCAAACAAGTGACGACTTCACAGAAGCAGTATTTGAAGTTTGGAGAAGTAAGAGGAAAATTAGAGCTAGGACAGAGTGGAGAAAGAACAGATAGCAGAGCATGGGACAAGCTCATGATTATAGTCAGGGGCTGAACACACTGGTTTGGGGGTGGAGTTATACAGACTGGTAGCCAGTGTGGCTCTTCCACTGACCAATCAGGTAAGAGATGAGCACAAGGATGATTAGGAAGCCAAGAGCCATGCCCACAGCAATCGGCACAACAAAGCTTAAATCAGTATCCAGAAAGCACTCCTCCGCTGCCGAGGAAAGAAGAGATAAGGGTTAGGGTATTAAGGATAAAAGATGCACTAAGTAAATTCAGCATCAGAGGGCTTAAGGAAGGAAAGTTACGAGCTCTTCTGTATGCGCAGAAATGGCATACATTAAAATGAGGTTTTCACATTATAGGTGGGACAAACGGATCCAAGACAATTTTTAAACCAACATTCATGTCCAATGTGCATCAAAACGTAGTGTACAGCTAACAGTTAAATCAAAAGAGCATTGTTTAGCTAAACGCTTCATAGCTAGCCACACTGCTTCGCTGCCGTCCAATAAAATAGGCCACCAAGACAAGAAGGACAAGAACAATGAGGGCGACTCCAACTGCAATAGGCACGATGAAATTTCCAGCATCAGCCTTGCAGTCCTTAGCTGAGAAAGAGAGCATGCATGTGTGAAAACAGGGATGAATGGGGGGAGAAGAGGACATGACAATCACTTATTTACAAAACATTTAATCCACTGGCTATTCCAACATTAGCATCAGCATTTAGACTGCAGTTATTTAAAAATAAAAGACCAGCCATATCCAGGAGAGTGCCATAATTTATTAAATACTTTATGCCATGAGTCAGAATTCCCTTTTCCCCACCCCCATTAAATCATTGCTAAAATCAGCAAGCTGGAAAGTTGACATGTCCATTCATCTTTATTGATCTGCTCCCTCATTAAGCAAGGCATGAATCCGACTGACCAATCTCGAACAAGTCCAAACTGATCAGACGGCAACAGATGATTTTGTTTAGCAGTTTACAGGTCAGAGGTGGGGAAAGAATTTACAGATACAAAATGATTCTCAGCAACACAGAATCTAATGCAAAACAGATGGAATGAGCAACATGAAGGCAATCAAGACTTAAGGAGCTATGCTACTTTGGATAGTGACAAGACATGAACACACAAGCATTCAGAATGACACTTATTCACCTTTGCTTATGCTGTTGTCATGTATGACAAAGCTCCATAAGTATACAATGTCAAAGTGATGCTTTACCATGCGCCAACCCAAAGCTCTAGCTATACATCAAGTGACTGTTCCAGATCAAAATGAAAACCACTTACTCAAGGTCAAAATACCTACAGAGATGTTGATCACATGCAGAACTTTAGTAGTTATTCCCTAAAATTTGAAAACATGAACACTCGTCATTGAAAACCATCCTGTTGTATAAAAATACATGTGTAGACACAGCCAGTCAAACTAGTGCATGCAATTATAGCTTTAAATAATTTTTTTCAGTACATCCAACAGGAGACTGCATTTCAAGTCTAAACTAAGCAGCTACTCAGCAGTCAGTCAACTAGTGGAACTGATACAGAGCTTTAGGTTGAGGGAAAAAAAGTCAAGCATCACCAAGAATTGATCCTACAGCAAAGGCAATTTAGATGTGCAACAGGCAGCATGTATTCTCCACTTGGTTTGGTTTGTTCATGTACAAAGAACAACTGACAAAGGCCTGTTTCTAAGAAAGGCCTTCCCTTTTTGTAACCCTTATTCTAAAACTGAGAGCAATTTCTTTGCAAGGTAATGACACTGAAACTGAACTGTGCAATTTATTTCCAGAACAAATCTCTCCCAAAAAACCCACCCAAAATTAATTTGTGTTAAACTCTTTCTGGATTTCATCAATAAGAAACAAAGCATAAAGTTAGCCACTGCAGCAGAAGCAAGTGTAAGGTTTAATACAAAGCCATGAAAGTATGGAATTGCCCCCATCAGTATATTGACCAATTTCCATAAACATATAGGGCAAAGTGTCAATAATCAGATGATTTAAGAGCTCCAGTTGCAGAAAGTGGAAAACAGTACAACCTTTCACTTGCTTCTAATACCAAGGAAACAGAAAGATGGGGATTCACAAGAAACCAGGGGATAAAGAGACAGCATCACCAGGGCCCATGATTCAGGAACAGATGCACAGATCACACTTCAGATTTTAGTGCACAGAATTCAAGGAGCTGCCAAATTAGTCATTACCTTAAACAATGTAAAACTTGCAATGAGGCACTAGCCAACTGAAAAGGTTAACAGTAGCAGTGGGCCAGGATTACGTTAGAGAACCTGAATTAATGAAGTATAATTTGTGATTCGGGGATGTCATTACAGGGTCTGATATCCGACATAGGTCTTTCGTCGACCAATCACGTATGCAATCACTACAATGAGAATCAAGACAGCCAGAGCTGCGCCAACAATGATTGGGATTAAGAGGCTGGCGTCATCCACTGAGCACTCATGGGCTGCAGGCAGAGAAAAGATGAACACAATAAGGCTGCAATTTCACATTACGAGGACAAACATTCTACCATAAACCAACAAGCATGGACATTATTAAAATGGGATATCTATGCAGTCACACAACAGAGCTGTTTTTTTTTTTTTTAATAAAAGTGGCCAAATCTTACCTGTGCTGAATTCATCATTCATGACTCCAAATGGCTGAACCTGGAGCTCAAATGTACTCAAAAGAAGGGCATCTGTAATGTTGAAGCTCTGCTCCTTTTTGCACATGTATGAACTCCCCAATGATGCCTCCCATAGAGATAAGTTACTACTGGCAGCAGCGAAAATGGGGCCTGTGACAGGTTTACCAGAAAATCATTGAAGACAGAGTCAATGGAGGAAATTGCACCAATAACTGCAAACTGAAAATTACTTACCACTTCCAGTTAGCACAGTCAAGTTCAAAGCACTCAAGAAGAATTTGCTTGTTTGCTATAAGGGGTCATAAAGATCAATAAATCAATTTGGGTACATCAATATCCTTCAAAGTATTAAGAAGGGTAAGATAATGAACAATAATGAGAACATGTGAAAAAAACTGAACAAAATCTGGGGCACCATATATGGTTTAAAAAATTAAATAGCCAAATGTACACTGATCCATACTTACATTGGTGAAGATAAACTGGACAGTAACATTGTCTGACTTCAGCATAAGAGCAGCGTCACTGCCACCGTTTCCACAAGTTCCACTGGCTTTAGTCACATTAGGGTCAAGATTTATGGTCTGAAAGATGTTTCCCTAAGTGGAGACAATACAAATGGTAACGTTTACAGACACAAAAAACAGACCACAATTATAGAAGAATTAATGATAACTCCTATACTATAATAGCTTGTAACCTGAAATAACTCAACTGTGCCCTTTATACACATACCATTCTGAAGCTAAACTGCAAACCCATCCTTGCCATCAGACATGCAGAGGTGTTCCACTCAGCCCGGACAACATAATCTCCAACCTCAGGTAGTGGTGGAGTCGTAGGAACAGGTGTGGAGGCAGTTGTAGGTGCAGCTGTAGAGTTGGTGGGCTGGGGGCTTGTGGGAGCTGCTGTAGAGTTGGTAGGCTGGTGGCTTGTGGGAGCTGCTGTAGAGTTGGTGGGCTGGGGGCTTGTGGGAGCCGCCGTAGAGTTGGTGACCTGAGGGCTTGTGGGAGCCGTCGTAGAGTTGGTGACCTGAGGGCTTGTGGGAGCTGCTGGAGAGTCGGTGGGCTGGGGGCTTGTGGGAGCTGGCCCAGAGTCGGTGGGCTGGGGGGTTTGAGGAATAGTTGGTGCAACGGTTGTAGCAATAGACTGCTGAGATACGTTTTCGTTTGCATCACTTCTGTCTAGAGCAGGCTGGAAAGTTGCAACATCAGGTGCATATGGCTCGGGGGTGGTTGCAATCTCTGTCGGTGCATGGGTTTCTTCCCAAGTTGGCTGATCAGTGGGATATATGAAGCTCGTGGAAGGTGTTGACACAAGTTCATCAGCCTGCCCAAGAACTACAAAAGAGCAAAGAAATTTCAGGTATATACACAATTCTAAACTTTGATCAGCTATGACATGCATGGACTTGAGTCACCTATTTGACTATCCAGATGAGGAACCTTTTTCTGCCCCAAACAAAAAGGTATAACCACCAACCCAGCCAACAAGGGTAAAGGTTCATGTATTATTAAAACCAGTTTGTGAATAAGCACCATTGATTTCTTTAGATCAGTCATTACTTCCCCAGCCAACCTACCTGGCATCAACACTCAGACAACCTCAAAGACCTTAATTATCAGGATCAGGTGCTCTAGATTAAGATAGGAACTACAATTGGCAGTAATAATGATCTCATGATTTCAGTTCTCTGAACTAGGCCATGAGCTCAGAGAAACCCCAAATATCCCTCAGCGCAAGACAAGAAGTCCATTGGGTGGAGTCGGACCTAAACCAGCAACTCCTACATTGGCACCACTGGTGGAGACACACATGGCGTTTAATGCGTTTCATGTTGCACAGCAGTGTGTGGATTAGGGTTAGGGGGTCAATTCAGGCTTGCAGGATTTAACTTCTCCAAACACCCCACCCCTGCAAATTTGGATTTTGCATGGAGGACATTCCCAGAAACCTGCCCATTTCCTCATTCCGGCACCAAACTCATTAACCGGTGGGAAAAAACAACAAACCCTGCTAGACTCCAGCCTGCCAGAGTAGAGAACCCCTGGCCCACCAGATCATTTCCTTCTGGCAAAATCATGTTCCTCCAAGTTATTAAATCACCATTTTCCATACATGCTGCTTTCTCAGTAGGCATCTTTCAAAGTTGCTCATGTTCCATCAATTTCCAAGCAATATTTAAAAAGGGACATTACAGTTTTAAAAGGACTGGAAAGCAAGTGTCTGAAATGACATCAAGATAAGTTACAAGTCAGCATTTACACCCAAAGATTAGGCTTAGACAATTTTTATCGTCATTCATTATACACAGGTGTACGCAGAACGAAATTTCGTTGCATTTGGCTCTCACGGAGTAAACAGATAGCAAAAAACCTCTCTTGATACATAGTATCATAGGGTTTAGGTATAAAAATATATCAGTAAATGAGTTATATAACAGCACAGATTTAAAATTTGGAGAAAGTGAATGGGAGCCATCACAGGATTAGGCAATAAGTAAAAAGTCTATAAATATATAGAAATGTAGCAGCAGGAATAGTTAATATAGGTATGTGGTATAGCTACATAAATGTATATCTACATATATACACATACTTATAAAATAGTAGCATGAATAAAATACAGATAAAGTGACTTGTGGTGTTAAAAATTGCACATATATAAATTGTGATGGTAGATAATTCTTCAGGCTTCAGTCCCTGGCTACCCTGCGTGCCAGCATCAGGTCAAAAATACTAAAAGAAATAAAACAATGTTGAGATTTCAGTAGACACCAACACCATGAAGTTCACGTAGAGGAGATCTGAGTTTAGACCGACACTAATGATTAGCTCGAGGCGTTTAACAGCGGCGTCTAAGCGTCAAGCGCTCCTGGTCACATGGTGCAGCAGTCACGTGTCCATTTAATGAACACCAGATAACACACACACCTTAATGACGAGATGGCGCTCGGTTCAATGACCACAATTCAGTTCATTCGACCGAATAAAACACTGAGCCATTAAATACAAAAGCTGAAGTTTCTGACTGGTTCCTAGGATATAAGGGCTATAAACATGCCGTTTATTAAATCTGAATTCACTGACGGTTTAGTGAAGCATGTCTAGTGCTGATCTGTTGAGTCTACAGACTCGTAGCCAGCGAACAGAAACCGTTACTCAGGCGATACGCGAGCCGCGAAAATGCGTCAGGCTTCAGCTAGCAAACAACTGAACTCCGCCACGAAACAATGCGGAATAACTTGTGAAGCAACAAGGTTTGAACTGAACGCGTGAACAAGATGAGGAAGTAAAGACAACAACCGTGAACTCGCGGTAAGTTAGTTAAGGTTCCCTGCTCTGCCGACGCGCTCGGACGCTGTTCCGTTAGCCACAGTGTTAGCATTCGGGCCTCGCATTTCGGTGAAGACACAAAAACAAAAAGTTGCCACAATGGCGCACTTCACATGAGAAGGTCGGCGTACTTACCGCACAAAGGCAGCAAAACGAAGAGGCAAACACAGCGAAACATGTCCACGGCTGCTTCGCCACACAGCTCCCAGCAAACCGAGACTCCGACGTGTGTGAAGTGAGAGGAGCTGAACGGGACTGAGCGGCTCAAGCTGGCGGTATAAAAGGCTGAATATCTGCCCAGCTGATAGGAAGTCACATGACAAGCGAGCTGCAACACAGGGTTGCCATGCTTTACAACAAATCCCCCCTACAGGCGGGGATTTTTTTTTAAGGCGATTTGTCGGGTTTAGCTATGGGAGGCTTACGTTTAACTTATTTAAAGCCTATTTATTAATTTATTTATCTGTCTATCTATTTATTTATTTATTTCCTCGACAAATATAGTAGGAGAGACTCAAAGTGAACCTTACAGCCACCTATGCTTGCGGAATACAAAAGCATTACGCTGCAACTAACATCAAGTGCACGTGACCTAACTTTGGGACGTAACTTTCAAGACGCCAGGGTCACGTGCAAGTGTGAGACTGTACGTGATATGAACAATACAGGATCAGGGTGAATAGCGGTACAGAGGGTCAGGGTATATCATCCCAAGAACAGTGGGGCAATATAAGATGCAAAAGATGTTACATAAAGGAAGTTTCCAGTTACACTGAGAAATTGAGTGTAGTGAGTTACAGAAAGTCAGAGTGAGTTAATGTATACTGTGATCATTAGTGCCTGAGGGAAGAAGCAATGTCTGAGGCTGAGAGGTGTTTCTAACAGGAGGTGGTGAAGAACAGGGTTGAGAGGATCCACTGGGCTCCCTATTCACCTCTGCATGTGTTTTTCGTATATATATTTACCTATGCACTAAAAAGTTATGTATCTCCCTACATATAATAGTATACATGGCTAATTTTTTACATAAATAGTATGTGAATCTGGAATATAGCTACTTCGTAAGTGGTGATGGTGCAAAGCCAAATTCATATGAAGGCTGTTGGGTTTTGCTGCAAAAAAAAAAAAGTGTGACAGTCAAAGTCTCCAGAAGAGCCGTGGCAGATTCTCCAAGACGCTGAGTAAAACTTCCTTATAAAACTACACACATTGTACCTGGGAACACGGTTTAATAAAAAGGCACAGAACATATTGACCTCCTTTAGTTTATTACTGTTTACTGCACTTGATAGTGTTTTCTTTTATGTAAAAACATCTTCATTATTTTCGAAGGCATCTTTGCTTTACAGCAAGTCTTTGCATGTGCCTAAGACGTTTGCATCGTACTGGACAGTAATTAACCGGTAAGTTTTACTGACTGTCTGTGTGGAGAATCTGCAACAGCTCTTCTGGAGACTTTGACTGTCATATTTACTTCTTTTTTTCTGCCTGCAAAACCCAGCAGCCTTCATTATGTTTTTTTTTTCTTAGTGGTCTGTGATGTAATATGTTGCTTTTGTTACTGACATCCAAACATTTTTGTGTAACATTTCATTCTTTGTTGGAAAAGTAATGTTTGGAAATATAAAATCTTTTTGTCCTGACTCAATAATGCAGAACTGTCCCCCAAAAAATCTATAACAAAAGTTATACTTGTAACATGATCACCTGGAATGAAGAGCTGTATATTTATCAAATAGCTAAGTGAAGTGTAAAAATCTAAATAATATGTGACCACAACTCACTTTTATGGTTAGGATCATATTTTTTTTTACACTGGTTAACCTACAGCGAGTAAAACACTCAATGATTTTACCAGTCTAAACTACAAAATATTACACTGGTATATTTTACTAGGTAATCCATTGTATATTAATTGACTTTTCTACTCTGGGATGAGTTGAATTTAACTCAGAGATAAGAAATACAAAATAAAGGATAAAAGGAATATTGTTTTTCTTTATTTATGTGGGCAGAAAAAAAAGGAAGAGTGGTTTAAACTGCTTAAAGACTGATGCCCCTGTAAACAAATCATTCTTCTTGTGTAAAAGGGGCACATCAGTGGGATATTCTCTCTCCTCTGCATATGTACTTCCAAAATGTGTGTGTGTGTGTGTGAATGTGTGTGTGTATGTATGTGTGGTGTATGTGTATGTGTGGTGTGTGCGTACATGTTTTACTAGCTTTGTGAGGACCTAAAGTCCCCAGAAGGATAGGAATAGCTGATATTTTTGGTCTTGTGGGGACATTTTGCTGGTCCTCACAAGGAAATTGGCTTTTTCATTGTAGTATTTAACAAAAATTAAAAAAGAGCCAAAACGTTTCCTTTTCAATACTGAGGTTAAGGTTAGGGTTAGGGTTTGGGGTAGGCATAACATTAATTAGCTACACTAATAATTGTCAATGGAGTGTCCCCACAAGTATAGCAAGACAAGCATGTGTGTGTGTGTGTGTACTTGGTCTTCAGTGGCTGTGAATTAAGAGACACTAAGTTACACTACTAAAGTTAAACCCTGATAAGTCTAGATGCCATTCTGTCCTAACACAGGGCAGTAAACACAGTGAAGTGTGCGGTGAGTAAACACACAGAACTGGTGTTTTGATATTTATTTGTACTTTAATGACTGACTTGGTGACAGTTATGTACAGAGTGACAGCAGGTCTGCGGCGCCCCCTTACGGCCGGCCCACGTCAGTGGAAACGCACGCGCACAGAGCGGCGGCTGAGCTAACAGACGGAGCTAACAGGCTAACCACAACAGCATAGGAAGTACTTCCGGTAGGTCAACGTATCGGCCTGCAAAGTTTATCATAACTATTTAACCATTGGAATTACTTCAAAGATTATACAGTAATATAGTTATGAAACTAAGTATAAATACTACTAAAACTAATACACCGTACAACTGTCGTGATTTGTGGACGGAGACGAATTTGAGTCATTTTGAAGAATCTCACGAGCGTGTGTCCAAGAGGAAGCAATAATCAACCATCTTTCCTCTGCCAGCAATAACAAGAAAAGAGGCTCTAAGTAGAGCTACACTTCTCAATTTATTGTCTGTTTAAGACTAAACAGAGCCTGGACGCTGGGTTTCGGATTTTTTGTCGCACACTAAGAGCCAGAGGAATATAAAACCCCCTCCACCGGCACATCCAGGAGCGCAGCGTTTAGCAGATCACCTACTTGTTTTTTTTTGTATTTCTTTTTTTCATGTTTCCAACAGGTTTACCTTCCCCTAATCCCCCAGCGCCAAGCCAAGAGGCCAGAGCCGCAGCTTCGGATGTGAACAGCGACAGCAGCCTGACGCCTTGTAGGAAGAGGAAGATCCACAGCTCGGACAGGGACGACACTGATTCCGTCTCTGCGTCTCCCAAATCCCCCAAAGCCGCGTGTAATTCCTCTGCGTCCTGCTCTTCCTCTTCCTCCTCCTCCTCCTCCTCCTCGCAGCACATCCAGAAGAAGTTGCGGTTCGAGGAGCGCTCCGAGTGTCCAGGGCTGGATGTGAAGATGGCAGAGGAGTCTCCCACCGCGTCGTGCTCCAAGGCTAAGAGCGCTTTTTTCTCCGGTCACGCTAACGGACTCACCAAATCCGCCGGATCGGCGACATTCACCAACAGCAAACCCGGAGCTGCTAAGAAACTTGTGATCAAAAACTTTAAGGGTAAAAGAGCCCAAAGCCTCTGGCCTCTAGACCCATGTCTGTCTTTCGCTCTGAAATGTCCATTTATTGTGCATTTGCGTTCACACTTAGGATTGTAGACATTACCATGAATGTACCAGTCGTGTAGACAGACAGTCTGCTGTCACATTAAAAAGACACTGATTCTAGTCTGAAGCATGAACACTGGATCTCCAGCTGTGTCCCTGTAGATACATTAAAACCGGATGTTTTATAGAGTACCAGTACTCGTGTATCAGAAGGTAGAAGCTGTACTTCTGTCTTCTACCTTAAATATGAGTATTAGTGCGTGTAAGTGCAAATATGTTGTAATATGACAATCCTAGCTGGAATATTGAGATGATCCTGAAACAGAACCTCTTCATTAGAAATCTACAACTTCATGATAAAAACTGCTCTCATAGCCAGGAATGAGTTCCTTCTATTATTATTATTATTATTATTATTATTATTATTGTACACACTATTATCTCTGATACCGAGCACAGTAACAGTTTTGGCTTTACATAATCCTTAAAAGGTTAACAAACTTTGAAGCACTCGGATCCCTATATAAATACATTTCCCTGTTAAATACCTGAGTCCAGCGCATATTTTTTATTATTCACTACTGTTTTGATGCCATGTGTCACCGCCTTATAATACATTTTCTGTTCTGTCCTGTTGTGTATTCTGTGCTTTGACAGAAAAGCCAAAATTGCCAGAAAACTACACGCGTGAGACATGGCAGAAGTTGAAGGAAGCAGTGGAGGCCATACAGAATAGCACGTCAATAAAGTACAACCTGGAGGAGCTCTATCAGGTGGGGAAATTGGTCCTCGGTGTTGTAGACAGTACTACCCGTGTACCTCCTGTTAAAGCACCACCTAATCGTGATGTCCTTGTTCAGTAAGGGTACTAGATTTCCTTCTTTGATGTGACCATTTCTGTGGAGTTTGTACCTGCAGAAGTGTGAATAACACTATGCATTATGTTCTCTGTATACAGTACTGTGCAAAAGTCTTAGGCGCGCTGTTGTTTTTAGGTACAGCTTTTGTTATTGATGTTTTTTTTTTTTTGAGTTCTGTACAGAAATATTTTATATTTCCAAATGTTACGTTTCCTTCAAAAAATTAAATGTTACACAAAAATGTTTGTATCTCCGTAACGAAAGCGACACATTACATAATGGAGCACTTTTCAGACAGAAAACATAATGAAGGCTGCTGGGATTTGCATGCAGAAAAAAAAATAAGTGTGACAGTCAAAGTCTCCAGAAGAGCTGTGACAGTTTCTCCAAGACGCTCAGTAAAACTTACCAGCTAATTACTGTACAGTACGATGTAGAAATCTTAGGCACATGCAAAGACTTGCTGTAAAGCAAAGATGACTTTAAAAATAATAAAGATGTTTCTACATAAAAGAAAACACTATAAAGTGGTCAATATTTGGTGCCTTTTTCTTAAACAGATTTCCCAGATACAGTGTGTTCAGTTTTTTAAGGAAATTAGCTTTTAAGTTTTACTGAGCTTTTACTGAACTTCACTTACTTCTTTTTCTGTATGTAAAACCCACCAGCTTTCAAGATGTTTTTTTGCCTGAAAAGTGGCCTGTTTTATAATGTGTTGCTTTTGTTATTGACACACAAACATTTTTTTAGTAACAGTTAATTATTTTGTTTGAAAAACAACATTTGGAAATATAAAATCTTGACTACATAACTCAATAATGCAGAACTCAGAAACCCCCCCATCACTAACAACAGTTGTACCTAAAAACAACAGGATGGCTAAGACTTTTGCACATCTGTACATTCACATGTTGCTGCTAAATCCATTTTTCTTCATGTTTTCAGGCTGTGGAGAATTTGTGCTCCCATAAGATATCTGCCAAGCTGTATAAGCAGCTAAGAGTTGTATGCGAAGACCACATCAAGGCACAGATCGATGAGTTTCGAGAATATCCTTTTCGACATGTCGAGCTTGCACACGTTGAATCGTTAACAGCAAATCAGTGTGAAGTTTGTGACACACAAACTGTGATATGAAACCAGAGTTGGATAAAATTGAGATTTGACTTGACATCATGATGCTTTTTTTCTTAACCCTGCTGTTACGGACTCTCTGGACAGCGTGCTCTTCTTGAAGAAAATAGACAAGTGTTGGCAAGACCACTGCAGACAGATGGTAGGAGAACTGCCCTGAAACTAATCCATTGAGTTTAATGATTTTTGAAATGAAAATATTGAGAACCGTGTTTGACATGGAAGCGCTGTGATGCCATTTGGAAAGATTATTATATTGGTTCTTGTGGGAAATATATGGTAATGATGTGTAACAGTGGTCAGTATTCAGTAAAATTCAGTACATAATTTTTTAGACATTTATTTTCTATATTTCTATAAATTGAGTTAATTGAACTACACGGTAATTCAAGATGGTCCAAAAATGTAAAAGCTGAGGTTTTGTTGCTGCAATTGCAGTGGTTTTCTCCTGATGTTTATCTCAAGCTGTATATTATTACAGAACATTCAGATGTGTTGTTTCATCATAGTGATAGTAAATTCGCTATTTCTCTTAGAATATTGTGAAAAAATCGCTTGTAAACTTGGGATTTGTTTTTCATTCCTTTTGCATATATTTGTTACTTGTTTTCTAATGCAACATTTTAACATTTAAACTAAGCAGCTCTTTCTCTTCTTGGATTGTTCCCAGATCATGATTAGGAGTATATTTTTGTTTTTGGACCGTACATATGTTTTACAAAATTCAATGCTGCCGTCAATCTGGTACGTATCCTTATTTGCTCCAAGTTGAAAAAATCAGCACGGATGGTTCTTTTTTTTGTGATGAGTAAAAGTCCACATTTTTATATTTCCAGGGACATGGGGCTAGAGTTATTTCGCTTCTACATCATCAGTGATTGGAAAGTACAGAGCAAGACAATTGATGGGATCCTGCTCCTCATAGAGCGCGAACGCAGCGGGGAGGCTATAGACCGCTCTCTCCTGAGGAGTCTGCTGAGCATGCTGTCTGACCTACAGGTACAAAACCACATTTTTTAATGTGTTGGATAGGGAATAAAACACAACACAGTGTACTGCTATAGGAAAACAATCAATAACAGGATAATGTGAAGCAGAATCGATAGACCGCTTTCTGTTAATACCACAGCAGTTTGGTATTAGTGGATGGTATTCATAACAGCACTTACACTTACATTATAAAATGAAATACTACAGGAAAGATGTTAATCCTGCACATAATACCTGAGTCACACACAGAAACCAGCACATTCCCTAC
>JAOVVH010000043.1:22233463-22243492 GCA_028566435.1 Scorpiodoras heckelii
GCATACTCGTGGTTAACCAGAGCTGCTGCTGCCATGAGTTGCTAGCCCATGGCAGCCCCAGTAAGGTCTATTCCCTTGTCAGCTGTCTTTCCAAGCTATAATTAATTATAATTAATTAATTAAAGCTATAATTAATTACAGAATGATTCTTCATTAATTTTGTCAGTTTATTGAGCCATTTAATGCTGTGGAATGTCCGAGGAACAAGTTCACTCCGGTTATCACTTGTTATCAAAGCTATAAACAATTGTTCCCGCACTTTTTTATGTAGTGAGGAGCTGCCCAGCCCTCTATCTTGAGAACCTTTACCATTAACTGTTAGTCAGTGCTGGGACTGGAGACTCCTTCCAAACACACGGAGTAAATGTGTCCTCACAAGAAAATGTCACTATGTCAACAATTAATCATGTAAAATCAGATTATATGGTCCAGTAGCCATGTACTTCTATGTGTATGTTGTTATTAAAGAAACTGTAATCTAAGTGCATTCATAATACCTGTGATTTGCATTGCAGCCAAATGCTGTTAAAGAAAACAAATGATCAACTTCTAACCGGATTGATCAGATCTGAGAATTCAACAGTGCTGTAGTATAAGCAGGTTTATATAATTTGTCCTGGTTACGGTGTGTGTTCAAAGCCTATACACAACCTAGCTGTGGAATACGGGTCAGTCTTGTTACTACTGAAACTTTTTTATGGAAGGGACAAAATTCATATTTTGGGAAATGTTTAGCGCTGTTTAAAATCAGTCTGAAGTAGCTAACGCTGATTATGAAGCATTATGGCCATGTATTTTTAGGCGTATATGTAATGCCATAGGGACGTCAGTGGGGGCAGCAGCAGCACTGCGCACAAAGCTGTTTTCAGTTTTCGCTTGCATCATACAGGCTACTTGCTTACATAACAAGAAGCCAAACAGGGCTGGCAGGTTTTATGTTGTGCCGCGCCACATTTACATCCGTGCATTTTAGTACAGTGTAGATAAAGAGGTAGAGCCAAATTTCAGCAAATTTCAAGATTTTTTTTGTTTTTATGTAAAATAAACTCCTTAACCACAGGGAATAATCTTTATAGATTAGCACAAGCCACATTTAAGATGATTAAATCGATTTTTTGGTCGATGAATTAACACAAGTAATTCCATACAAATTTTTTGGTTTTCTGCAGCTCTAGAAATGTGCTGTATATACTATGGTACTATGGTTTCAGCTATGAACCCTCAGGACCATTGTACCTGCAACTGTCTACTCCTCCTCTTCATCATTTCTAATGCTACTTATAGTCAGGACCATAAGTATTTGGACAGTGACGCACTCTCAATATAATTATTTAAAAATACTTTTTGTAACTCTCAATATAATTATTTAAAAATACTTTTTGTAACTCTCAATATAATTATTTAAAAATACTTTTTGTAACTCTCAATATGTAGCAGAATGTTTGGGATTGGCTGAATCAAGAGTTTGGTACTTTCTTGCTAACAAGCTCTGTGCTAACAAGCTCAGTGATCCCAAAAGGCCTGGAAGACCACGGAAATCATCTGACGTGCATAATCAGAATTTTTTTCTTGTTGAAGAAAAAGCCGTTCAGAGTAAATGTGTCTCCACATGAGTCTCCCGTGATCGAATTTCACTTCCTTGCACTGTATGCAAATAAACATGTACCGTACATTGTTTCCTTTTGCAAAGACCATGCAGCAATACCTGTCCTTATTCTGTGGGAAATTAAAAGAAGAGTAAGAATAAATCAAAATGAAATCAAGACGCTACTCCCACTTATGCAGAAGATGTCAGTTAAGTAGGTTGTCCCTCGGAGTGGCCCAGGACACTTTCGTGTACACACTGCTAAAAGAATGTGGCCATAGGCGTCCTAGACCTCTTTTGAATGTGGTCTGAGCGATCAGACCTTAGTGCGTCTTTGAGACATATTAGACCCCGTGCATAACCGTGCTTAACGGTGACCACTTGTGAACTGATCACCCAGGACGCATGTTAATGTCCGGTGTGAACGAAGTCTACGATCAAGAGATGCTTTCATGTACGTAAATACAGAAGATTTACTTCAAGATGCAAATCACTGAGATTAGACTTTGCTAGAAAACATATAAAAAGCTTGACAGTTCTGGAAAAAGACTGTGTAGACAGATGAAACCAAGATGAACTTGTACCAGTATGGAGGCTCACCATCTGTCAGATATGGAGGAGGTAGTGTTATGGCATGGGCATGTATGGCTGTTTTATTTATTTAGAAGTTTAACGCACTGGTATCATTAATGACAGGAGAGATTAGCATTTCACTTTTAGTATTTCCAGTTTGCCTTACATACATGTTCTTGGACTGTGGGAAGAAACCGGAGTCCCTGGAGGAAATCCACGCATACACATGTGGAGAACATGCAAACTCCACACAGAAAGGACCCAGGCCGCCCTGACTGGGAATTGAACCTGGGACCTTGCTGTGAGGCAGCAGCACTACCCACTGTGCCACCATGCCTGCCACATGTATGGCTGTCATTGGAACTGGGTCACTGGTGTTTATTGAGATTGTGACTGCTTATAGAAGTAGCAGGATGAATTCTGAAGTATATAGCATTATTCTTTCTGCTCAGATTCAGTCAAATGCTGCATAACTGATAGGACATACTTCACAGCAGAGATGCTGAGGGAACTGAGTTTAAAAAAGTGGCTGCAAATCTCCATTTTGACTTTTTTTTACTTTTCTTTTCAAATCTATTGTGGAGGTGAACTGAGGCAAAATTCCAAAAGTTGCATCACTGTCCAAATACTTATGGACCCGACTGTGTAACTGTACAGTTACTACTGTAACTGTGTCTCAAATTTATTTCTATCACTATCCCTAATCCTATGTCTCAGCCTGCCCAATACCTGTCCTTATATCATTCTGTTTTTCTGCATATCTGTTGATCCCTATCCATAATGCTAAGTTTTATCACTATCAGTGTAGTTATTTTTAATTCAGACTTCATCCCTGATGCTTTATTAATGGATTTAATCTTTATATCCAACATTATCTGAACTTTTGTGATCCTTTTGGTCTTCTCATGACTCATACAGTTTATGCCATAAGGTTTCCTGTCATTTTTACTAGAAGTTGCATCACTTTAAATGTCTCATCCTTTGGACAGATTTATCAAGATTCTTTTGAGCAACGCTTTCTGGAGGAGACAAATCGGCTGTACGCTGCGGAAGGTCAGAGGCTGATGCAGGAAAGAGAGGTGATCAATAACAGTGTCTACTTTTAGAGGAGTATGCCTTGTATTGGCACAAAAATGTTGCTTTTGACTATATTATGGAGCTCAGAAAGCTCAATTTGTACATACTGAATTTGTGTGGTTATGGGACACACCAGGTCATATTTATCAGTTTTTATAGTAAAGTTGTGTGTAAATGATTGCATAAACCAAGCAGAGTTTTTCTGCCAAACTTACAAGTGTTTTAGAAAGTCTGTTTGTCTTCATGTATGGGTTTGTGTGGGATCACATTTTTTTTCATGTTCTTTAAGTAATAAAAAAATATTAAAGTGGCATCTAAAAATAAAGTACATTCTTCTCCTGAAGGTGCCTGAGTATCTCCATCATGTAAACAAACGCTTGGAGGAGGAAGCAGACAGGGTCATCACATACTTGGACCAGAGCACACAGTAATGCTTAAACTCATATTCTTCCCTCAGAATCCTTTCTTTATTTTGATTACGGATATGGGAAATGTGACTGACTTTCTGTATGATCTGTCTTAGAAAACCCCTCATTGCCACAGTGGAGAAGCAGTTACTTGGTGAACATCTGACTGCAACACTTCAGAAAGGTACTAGCCTGGAAAATAAATCATGAAAGAACAAATTTTTTCTTCATTGTTGGGATCAATTCAAGAGGAATCTTTTTTTTTTGTAGTGAAACAATAACATTTTTGGGTATATGTTTGTCATGGTGTTCTAGGGTTGAATCATCTGCTGGATGAGAACCGTATCCAGGACTTGTCTTTGCTGTATCAGCTGTTCAGTCGAGTTCGAGGTGGAGTGCAGGTCCTTCTGCAGCACTGGATTGAGTACATCAAGGTAAACTGGAGAGCTATGAATTGTGATTGGGCTTTCAGTAAAAAAAAAAAATCCTTCCTTCCTTCCTTTCTTCTTGTGCTAATGTTTTTTATGTTACAGGCCTTTGGTAGCACAATAGTTATCAATCCTGAGAAAGACAAGACAATGGTGCAGGAACTGCTGGACTTCAAGGACAAAGTGGATTCCATTATCGATATATGCTTCATGAAGAATGAAAAATTTGTAAATGCCATGAAGGAAGCTTTTGAAACCTTCATCAACAAGCGGCCGAACAAACCTGCAGAGCTCATAGGTGAGTACCGCTGGAAATCTCTTGTATGCTTGAGCTCAGACAGCTTTATTGCACAATATAAATTTATTAGGAATTACAGTCTAGCTTGAAAATTCAAAGCAATGTGTTGTGACCTTTGTGAATATTACTATCATTTTCTTTTAGCAAAATATGTGGATTCAAAACTGCGTGCGGGAAATAAGGAAGCCACAGATGAAGAACTCGAGAAGATGCTGGACAAGATTATGATCATATTCAGGTTTATTTATGGTGAGATCTTTTCGTACGTCACCCTTTTCCCCCAAAATAACTGACAGAGAGCATTTAATTACAACTGAGCTTTTTTTGTTTTGTTTACTAGGCAAAGATGTGTTTGAGGCTTTTTACAAAAAAGACCTGGCAAAGAGGTTGCTGGTTGGAAAAAGTGCCTCTGTTGACGCTGAGAAGTCGATGCTCTCAAAGCTGAAACATGGTAATTCCTGCAACTCTTGTTGATTGCTATATATATGTCTATGTATATGGCTATAATTTATTTAAGCCAGGGGTGTCCAACTTTATCCACAAAGGGCCAGTGTGGTTGCAGGTTTTCCTTCCAGTCAAGCAGGGGCCACACCTCATTCCACCTGTTTATTCAGTGGATCCAATCAATGGATCTTGACTTTCAGTAATGTGTGGCTTCTGCTTGGTTGGAAAGAAAACCTGTACCCACACCGGCCCTTCTCGATAAGATTGGACACCACTGATTTAACCGAATTGTTCATTGACAAAAGACCTATTTCACTATTAATCATCAAAACAGAGTGATTTGCCTGGTTTTTTTTATTTATTTAGAATGTGGAGCAGCTTTTACCAGTAAATTGGAAGGAATGTTTAAGGACATGGAGCTCTCAAAAGATATCATGGTGCAATTTAAACAGGTAACTTTTTTTTAATAGATGTCCAGTCAACTGGTTCAGTGTTCCTGTGGCTTCTTAAAATCTCTACCTTTCGATCTCTCACCTCAGTACATGCAATGCCAAAATATCCCAGGTAACATTGAGCTGACTGTGAACATTCTTACTATGGGATATTGGCCAACGTACGTCCCCATGGAAGTTCACTTGCCTCCTGAGGTTTGTTTGGCAATTTTTTTAAAAAGTGGATTAAAGGATTTATTAAGTCAGCATTATAATTAATATATAAATAGTTGATCACTTTGTGGTCTTGTTTTTATCTACCAAGATGGTGAGGCTACAAGAAATCTTCAAGACCTTTTATCTTGGGAAGCACAGTGGAAGAAAACTACAGTGGCAGTCGACATTAGGACATTGTGTATTAAAAGCTGAATTCAAAGAGGTATGGCAGTTTTGAGGCACATGCTAGGGAAAAAAAGCTTTTCAGTGAATCCAGACGTTGTATAATTCATTCTATGAACGAAAAAATGCCCTGAGATAATTTAACCTTGTTGATTATTTTTCTAAAGGGGAAGAAAGAGCTGCAGGTGTCACTGTTTCAGACATTAGTTCTGCTGATGTTTAATGAAGGAGAAGAATTTTCCTTGGAAGAGATCAAACTGGCCACAGGAATAGGTATGCATAAACATTGAATTCTTTTCAGTGTATCCTTGTTTTTATTGTGCAGTATGATGCAGAAGTCTTAGGCACATGCAAAGACTTGCTGTAAAGCATAAAAGAAAACACCACAAAGTGCAGTGAACAGTAATAAACTAAAGGGAGTCAATACTTGGTGTGACATTTTTCTTAAACAGTGTTCCCAGGTACAATGTGTGCAGTATTATAAGGAAATTAGCTTTTAAGTTTTACTGAGTGTCTTGGAAAATCTGTCACAGCTCTTCTGGAGACTTTGACTGTCACATTTGCTTCTTTTTTTTTGCATGCAAAACCCAGCAGCCTTCATTATGTTTTTTGTCTGAAAAGTGGTCTGTTATGTAATTTGTGTTGCTTTCATTAATGACATACAAAAAATTTTGTGTAACATTTCATTTTTTGTTGGAAAAGTAACATTTGGAAATATAAAATCTTTTTAGTCATTAATGCAGAACTAAAAAAAAATCAGTAACAAAAGTTGTACCTATAAACATTAGGGTGCTTAAGACTGTTGCACAGTACTGTACATGCCAAAGAGAAATATATTTTGGTTATATATGGCCTATAGTTATATACAATAACAGTTCTTTTGTACACATTATACAAAACTCAACTGTTTGTTTCAGATGAATGCTGTACTGCATTTTAAATATATCCACTAGTAAAGTAATGGAAATTATTTCACTACAAATAATACTAAAAATAATGCAGCTTTTGATTATTATTATTATTATTATTATTATTATTATTATTATTTTAAATGTGTACAGAGGACAGTGAGCTGAGGCGGACCCTCCAGTCTCTGGCTTGTGGCAAGGCAAGAGTCCTCACCAAAACCCCCAAAAGCAAAGATGTGGAAGATGGAGACATGTTTTCCTGCAATGACGATTTTAAGCACAAGCTCTTCAGGATCAAGATCAACCAGATCCAGATGAAAGAGACGGTACACGCCCAGTCATAACTGTTATTTCAGCAACAGTAAGTTCATCTTGAAGGTGACTAAACATTTTATTTTATGCATGATTCCTGGATTGCAGGTGGAGGAGCAAGCTAGCACTACAGAACGAGTTTTCCAGGACCGGCAATACCAGATCGACGCCGCCATTGTCCGCATTATGAAGATGAGGAAGACTCTGAGCCATAACCTCCTAGTGTCTGAGGTTTACAACCAGCTCAAGTTCCCTGTAAAGGTGATGAAATGTTTTTTTCAGTTTTAATCATGTGCTTTAAATGATTGTTTCAAAAAACATGCAGTAACAGTAAAGCCGAAGCAAATACAGGTAATACAAGGTTACGTGTAATAATTATTCTTATATAAAAAGCAAAAGCATGCTTGCTGTTTAAATGCAAATTCATGCCAGTGTGTTTGTCTCTGCCTTGCAGCCTGCTGATTTAAAGAAGAGGATAGAGTCGCTCATTGATAGGGACTACATGGAAAGAGACAAGGAGAACTCCAATCAGTACAACTATGTGGCTTAGATAGAGCGAGAGAGAACGAGAGCGAGAGAGCAAAGCATATGTGGAAGGAAAGAGTGAAGAATAACAAGAAGGAGGATTCTGTTCTCAGTGGAATAGATTCCTCCAGTTCTCTTTACCCTCTTTAACCCAGTGGCCGAATGGAAACTGAGTTGAAATGGTTCTCTGGGGTATGTTCTCGGCTGGATTGCATGCCCATTACACGAAATATATTCTTCAGTGTCACAGCTCCTCTCTTCGAATTGGACAATCCCATATACATGATTCCCACCCTCTCTTTTTTATTTACTGAAAGGAAAAGTGTATTTATTTTTCAGAATTGGTTCCAAGTCCATTTTGTCCAGGACATGCTTTTCTGTTTATTTTTAAGTCACATTTCCTTTTAATTTACTGTGTATCCTGTGCAAAATGTTATTGCGTGTGGCGGAAAGATGGAAAAAAGATATTACTAATAAAATGAGACATTTGTTCCGTGAGTGCGGTAGCAACATGAGTATATAACATTAAAAATAGGATTTCACATTTTAATGGGAAATCTATACAGACAGAAGCAAAGCTTCATTACTGGAGTCTAGGTCATTTCAAAATGAACAAAAAAAGGTTTTGAGACATTAAATGGCAGAAGCCAAACTGGAAGTACTAAAACTATGTGCCAAAATAGATAAAACCAAGCACTCATTATGTTAGAGGACTAATTCATGCTGCTAAACTTGTCAACACATCTAGTCCTTTTTAACCAGATTTTTTGTTTAATTTTGTGCTTATATACATATACACACACACACACACCTGGCAACCCAGCATCGACGTGAATTTATTCCTGCAGATTGATATGAGCCTTGGACAAAATTACAAAAATGTTAAAGGGGTTTCTAATGAAAATCCTGTATTGTTATGGTTGGAGGGTAAACCTTCAGTCTTTTAAAGTTTATTGGGTATGAAATTAATCCAAATGAACAATTTCTTCAGAAGCTGAACAGTATAAAAGCACAGCAGTGTCATATTTACATTATTCTAGTAACTCTAGTAACACAATTTGTATATCCTTGGCATATTACACTGCAAAGATCCTTTATGGCATCACTGGATGAATAGAGTTGTATGATTATAGTGTTTCGATAAATCATAAGTGGACAATTATCCCTTGTCTGAATACGTCTGCTTGTTTTTATTGCTTCAGATTAAACGGCTGTGTTTCCATGATCATGTCCTTTTTCTATTCCACTACCATAGTTTGAGGAGATTTATGTGACAAATATGAAGTAGTTTCATAAAAGACACTCAAACGCCAGTTGTGTTAAACTTATATGATCATCCAGAGTCTTGGGTGAGAGTATGATTATTATGGAAATATTCTGGTAATTGTTACTTTAAAAAAACTATCTGTACCTTTTTTTTGAGGCCTTATTGTTAGTTTGCTGTTTGGGTATTTGAATTGAATGGGTTTAAAGCTCAATAACACAAAAACAAATAGGCTTATTACTAACAATCATAAGAACATTATCTTGAACACAATGTGTTTTGTCACTTGAAGGTTCCAGAATAAAAAGCTTTATTATGGCTGTAATGAAGAAGCAGAATATTATTGTACACATTTAAACAGTTAGTCTAATGTATGAAGAGTTGGTCTTTGGTTTATTAAATAACAGTGATGAGGGTTTACTTTAATTGGCTTTACATGCAGTAACAGTATTCACAGTATTCATAGTGAACACTGCCAGCAAGATCATTATTACCCCTCAGCCCTCCCTTATAGATGTCTACCACTCTCGCCTCACCCATAGAGCCATCAGCATGGCTGGAGACTTCTCCCACCCTTCACACTCACTCTTCAGCCTTCTGCTCTCAGGGAAAAGGTACCGGAGCCTCCGGGCCGCACCACAAGACTGTTGAACAGCTTCATCCATCCGGCTGTCAGGATGCTGAACTTCGTCCGCTACCTTTTCGCACTGCTTCCGGACTATAACACGTTCGTTTACACCAACTCTTTTAACTCAGATTTCGCACATCACACCACATTTACACAAGAAAATGGACTGGAACTTATTCGCTTACACAAGAACTTCGTAACTCAGTTATTTTGCACTTTACATCACATCTACACCAGAACTCTCCCTCGGCTGTTTGAAGCATCACACCACAACCACAAGAAAATAGACTGGAACTCATACATTCACACAAGAACTTTTTCAGCACAGTTATTTGCACATTACACCATATTTACACCAGGACTCTACCTCAGATTTTTGCACATCACAGCACAAACTTTTTTACATTTACATTTACAGCATTTGGCAGACACCCTTATCCAGAGCAACTTACATTTATCTAATTTACACAGCTGAGCAGTTGAGGGTTAGGGGCCTTGCTCAGGGGCCCAGCAGTGGCAGCGGTGGGATTTGAACTCCCAGCCTTCGGGTCAATAGTCCAACATCTTAACCACTCGCTGCTATTGATCAAATTGCTATTGCTACTATTTTGCACATTGAATATTATAATTTATTCTCCCCTCCCCTCTAACACCCCCCCCCCAGGATCTTCTCCGTTCTAATGTATTATATTGCTATACATCTTATTTTGCACAATGTTTAATATTTACTGTAGGTTTATGTATAAGGTG
>JAOVVH010000043.1:22254948-22268671 GCA_028566435.1 Scorpiodoras heckelii
TATCTATCTATCTATCTATCTATCTATCTATCTATCTATCTATCTATCTATCTATCTATCTATCTATCTATCACTGAGACAGTATAATGGTTAGATCTTTTTGACATTATTTTAAGGAAATTGTGTCATCAAAGTCTGGTGGACTATGGATAAAAAAAAAACATTAAAAAATGATTTGCCATAGTGCTATAAAAAATATCTGATGTGAAGTACACAATTTATACAAAGATGCTTGCCAGTGTAGAAAGTTAATAGGCATTTTTGCACAAAGGTTCAACCCCATAACATTTTTAAACATGGCAGGCTTGGATGATTGTTAGAAAATTGAGTCACAGTTTATTTTATTCTTTGAGATGTGAAATTGGATGAATAGTTTATAAATGTAATAATGCTAATAGAAAAGAGTGTATTCAGAACAAGCAGGGTGAAGGGTTCAACTGAAAAAATATGATGCTGCCTGTAAATTAAGGGTGTAACACAATGCCACTATGCAGTATGGGAATATGGAAATAAACACTGTGATACTTTTGAAAAACAAATTTAGTCGGTTTTATTTCCCAAAACTGGCAGCCTAATTTAAACCACCGTAACCCTGACCAGGCAGTTGCTAAGGCTGTGATCATGTTAAACTGCAAACATGTTAAACCTGTAACATGATTGATTTTTTTGGCATTATTTAAATGCTGATAAAAACATTTTAACTGCTGTCTGTTTTGTTGTGCATATTATGTCTGGATTCATCACATGGCTAGAATAATATTAGAAATAAATGACATTCCTCAATATTTCAACAGAAAATGTGCAGTGTGGTACCAAAAGAAAATCACACCTTTTCAGACATTACTGCAAAATAATAATCAGGTCATCACCCGGAAGGTGTTGAAATATGATTTCTTTGAAGTTAGAATATATCTGTCAAATGAAATGATATGAAATGCAGACATATTAAGTACTCGACCTGGGTAGGCACAATGGACACCTATTTCTGGGAATGTCCCAGTCATATAAGGAGGGACCTCATGTTCAGTGGTGGTGAACTTATCATGACTTACTTATCTAAGGTTAAAGCCATTTGTTCTGCCATAAAGAATAATATGAATTGAAAGACTAAAATGAAGAAGATCATCATCCAAGGTAGAAAATAATAGTTGATTGTCAAATACCAGGTGTAGATGGAATTTCTCTTGCTGCAAGTGTCAACATTAAACTAAAACCTATGTGATAAATACAAAAAAAGACACATAGAAACATAAAATGGACAGTACACACACAAACTGTAAGTAAAAGATGCATTACAATGCATGCAAACAGTGCATTGTTTGCTGCAGCTTATACTTGTTGTGCAAAGATGCAGAGCTGAACCAGACGGAGATAGAGGATGTGATGATGGACTGTATCATGGCTGTGTAGAACTGGACCAGAAGTGCTTGAGGTAGCCCAAATGTCTTCAGGTGTCACATGAAATACAAACGCTGTTGAGCCTTCTTGACAGCTGCTTTGAATGGTGGTGCCCAGGAATTTGTAAAACTCTGCTCTGCTGTCTGTGGAGCCGTGTATTATTACAGAGAAGGCAGTGTGTGGGTTTCTTTCTGAAATCAATGATCATCTCCACAACTGTTTCGGTCTTTATCTCCAGGTTGTTTGTTCTGCATCATGACACAAGCCACCTTACATCCTTCCAGTATGTGGACTCGTTGTTTGACCTGGTAGGGCCATCTGCAAACATGATAAGCACCTGTGAGAAACCAGTGCTGTTATCATTTTACACTCCGTTGAACTGCACTTTACCTTGGTATTTAAAAGGTAACAGATGGTCTGACAGTGTGAACTTTGTCATCATCCCAGGGCAAAACAAACCAATAAACACACGGCAAACAAACATGATGTCTCAGAAATAAGAGAAGATTGAAGAACAAACACCAGTCATACTGCTTTTCAAAACAAGACAGGGTGAGATGCAGAAAAACAGATTATGAAAAGTGGTTGAGAAATAACAATGTAATGATGCTATACAAATTAGACTGACATTTGCCCAATCCACAATAATAATATGACTAATTTTCTCTTGGCTTAACTAGAAAATACCTGACGAACCTGCTACTGTGCTTTATGTAGGAATAATGCATAACATGTGCAGGCAGGTGTATAAAAACACTGACATAATGGGTGCTAAGGCTTCGTCACTACAGAGGTATGGAATTAAAGACAACAGGATGCAGAATGAAAATAATGATGGGATGGTTCATTATTCTCCAACATCATGTATAACATATTTGATAACCGCAGCAAGTGTGAACTCTTTGATGATCAGCACGTCATACTTTTTAACAAAGTGTATTAACATTTAATCTAAATAACGGGGAACATCTGCAAGATAAGTTATTTCATGTTAGAGCTTACTTTATAGCAACTTTGAAGAGTTGCTCCCTTGTCAGGTTTGCTTTTTTTTTTTTTTTTTTATCTCTCTTTAATGTTTATTGTGGAAGCTTGTTTTAGAGAAATCATGGGGCCATGTCATCAAGTGCCAAGTAATCTGTCCTGAAGACTTTCCCATGGGGGAAAACTTATTCACCATAGCGCTAACACTTGAGACTCCATCAGTGTTAAATAAACATCTCCTTACTCAAAGCTGTACCATATCAGTGATGATATGGTTTTCTATAGAAGTGATAGAAATGCTCGAGTTCCCAAGCCTGGTCATGGAGTAGTACGCACTGTCCTATACATTTTGGTATTAACTCTGCTCCCAACACACCTGATATAACTACTCACCTGATTAACAGCCTTCTTGATTTGAAGTGTGTGTGTGTGTGTGTGTGTGTGTCAGAGAAGGGAAAACACTACAGTGTGCAGGAACATTGGGAGAGTTAGGAAATCTGTGACAATTAAGCACACTATTATTGTATATCTGTGTTTACATCACAGCTGGAACTATTGTCGGAGCCATGCTGTTATAGGAAATGAATCAACATCTTCTGTGGTATAACATCTAACACATTGTCTCTCGAATGAAACTAAAATTATCCATATGCATAATGATAAGCATTAAGTGCTTGATAGATCTACACGGCTATGGGATTTTATACTGTATATGAACCAATGTTTATTTCTTACATTGATAAAAATAGCAACAACAACAACAACAACAAAAAACAGTCGGAGGTGCTGATGGATGGTATTAGCTAATAGGCAAAAGTGTGGTGTTGTTTTGAATACCGCCAGGATGGGAATAAAATGAATTGCCCTTTGTTCCTGGAGACTCGGTAAAGCTCTGGCCCTTTAAGACCAGTCGCTCCAGTCTAGGCGTGTTTCCTGCTCCCATTCACAATCCAGCTTTCCGTCTGGCGCAGAAAATTCCGCGAGTACAGATCAGCCTTTAATTCATTAATATTACTATTACTATTATTTTGCAGATTTCCTTTCAGTGTTTCTGGATCCCGTTTCACGCCCTAGGAAAGGAAAAAAAGATCTGGATTGTGTGTGTGTGTGTGTGTGTGTGTGTAAATGTATCTGTATGGGATAACGCCTGTTTACTGCGCTACTACATGACATGACATGAATGTCAGTCGGTCAAGGTCCAGTCTCCAGCTGCGGCTGCAGGATCCGTTTTCATTATTACTGCTTTCGTTTTTTTTTTTTAACCCAAACCGATTGTGAACGAGCTTCTTCCTTTTCGGATGATTCCTCAAGGCTTTGACTGCTGCACGGTTGCGCGCTTGGACCACTGTTATGGGAAATCTGCGTCGCTGGGAAAGGACTGTGTTAGAATTCCGTCAAAGCAGAAGAGCATCCAGTGAAGATCACAGAGGAGCAGGTAGCAGGTTATACACCGCCCAGCGCCTGATCGACTCATGTCTTAACCCTGATGTCCAATCTGTCCGGATGTCCAAACGCCATCTGAACATGTGAATCTACCAACATTTTGGATTTGTCCGAAAAGCTTCCTCATTGAACATCCCTTGCGTCTGAGTCTATGATCGTTTCTATACCAGCTTTGTTTCCTTTACACTGACTGATTCATATTTCACTCGCAACCCGCACTGATTTGTGAGAAACACCACAAGTGACCCCGGTATCTCATAATCATTGGTCTGAAATAAAAATATTCACCATGTCGGCGGTAATGATGCCGAAGAAAGTCACCAGAAAATGGGAAAAGCTGCCGGGAAAGAACACTTTCTGCTGCGACGGCCGAGTGATGATGGCAAGACAGAAGGGAGTGTTTTACCTCACACTCTTCCTCATCATCGGGACCTGCTGTCTCTTCTTCGCATTCGAGTAAGTTAAAGCCTAAAAGACATTTTTCCCCCCTGTGTGTTGGAGAGTAAGCAGCATGGTGTGTCCTAACCTGAGCTTCTTGTGGCAGTCAGATTGCTGCATGTGCGTTACAGTCAAATCAACACCAAGGCCTGGAATGTTGCCTCCTTTGTGCTGCCGTGTGCCAGCAGCCTCGATGGAAGTTTATTGGCAACCTGAGGCCCTGTGAGCACTGTTGTGTGTTCAGTTAGTTTTCCCCACCCGGGTAGAAATGCATGCAGCGTTCATCATTTTTTGCTTCTTTACTCGTTTAGCAGACAATAAAGGTTGCGCTGGATGACTAGACATCAGGTTGCTCTTGAGACTATACAGATGCACTGACCCTGCTTTTTCCACTTTCTGTACTCTACTGATATCAGAGCCCTGATCTGATACTGTTATACTAAAAATTCTACACAAGCGTCTGGTGTCAAATGATCTGAAACCTTATATACATGATGGTGTGGGGTGATTTCATACAAGCTGTCTCTCTTGTTTATGTGCAAGGCTGCTGTGGTGTCAGTCAACATAACGCAATTTCCAGGAATAAAATGCGTCAGTGGATCGGTTTCGAAAATATCTGTACTGACCACAATGCTGATACTCTGTATTGAGTATATTGACTACATGCCCATGTAACTTTGTCCACACACCTTTTTCCGGTGCAGTTTTAGGCCTCCAGAAGACCTGTGAGTATGTTGGGTCCTATTAATGGCATGCATCTACTAGCATCATCTTTCTTTCTTCTGTGCACGTACACAACCCCAAGCGGGCTTTATTGGCTTGTCAGAATTCACGTAGCCTTCTACGACCCTTGTATGTGAAATGATATGGTCGAGGACTTCAGTGGTACAAACCATTTCCCTCTAGAGAGAAACAAATTTGAGAAAAAGTGTGAGAAAAGAGTCTTGTTGAGATTTGAACGTACACGTGTATTTTCTTATTGAAGTGGAGATTTTCATGACTGAAGCTTAAAGAATGCCAAAATGGGAATATTAATCCTTGCACATGTCAGTAAGCCCTAACTGTGATTGTTCCATAGTATTCAGGAGAGGGTTGTATACCCTGTGCCTGTGATGAGGCTTGTATATCTTACAGCCATCTTGCTAATGTCTGATGGGGTGTTTGCTGTACACAGTGTTCACATTGGAGTTGCTGTTAATGATTCCTCTTGGGGAGGGATAACGTAAATTAAGCTACAGAGGAGATGTAACTTGACATGCTCCATTATGACGCTATTTGAGCCAAATGTGCCGCATCCTTATGGTGGACTAATGCTGATGGCCAGAGGGGGGTGGGGGTGTAGGTTTAGCACATTGTAAATGTCATCTTATCAGAGTATCAGCTTTCAAAAAACCTACAATGATTAATTGGGCCATTCAGAAATGACATTTTTAAAATTTGTAACATGAAATCTTCAGACCCACAGATTAGCCAGCAGCCTATTTTGAGCATTCTTAAACTGAATGCACCTCTGTGTTTATTTGACAGATTGGTTCATGTAGTATTTGTCTTCGAGTTAGCAGAGAGGGAGACTTGAGAAATGAGAGATGATGTCCTTGTGAGTGGGTTGGATAAGATCCCAGAAGAGCTGGGTGGATACCATAACCCTTCAACATCAGCATTCCTCAGAAAGGTTGACAGCAGCCTAAAACAGGAACATATTCCCACAGAATGTTTCCAGCTGTTTAAATTAGTCTTTTGTTTCAAGATGGCACCCGGTGCCCACACATTACTGCACATGTAAGTTAATGATTAAGGTTAGGTATCAGGTCTTACCTGTCAGAATACTTTTTGGTTTCTTTCTTTTTGTTGGTAACAGAATTAGTAGTGTAACTGCCTGTTTTGTTGTGCATATGGCAATTAAACCCTTGAGTCTTAATCGCAATCTTAATGGAATTCAATCTTTATTGTAAAAAAAGATTTAAGAATTTAAAGCTAAGTGTCCCAGTGTGATTTTTGTCTCTTCCTGAACCCAGCTTGGCCATTTCCCATCAGACTGGTTTATGTGCCTGGGATGTTCCGTAGCAAAACGGCCCAGTGGGACAGATTGAATAGCAAATCACCAATTGGACTTTCTGTTTCTCTCTGCTTCTTCTCTCTACTTCTTCTCTCTGCTGAAAAACATAGACAAATTCGAACAAATATTTGCTGTTGTATATTCATATGACGGTTTTTCTGTATCCATAATATACCTATCATTTTGTTGCTCCCCACAGCAGTATTATGAGCCTGACGGTCCCTCCGACTCTGAGCAGGACTAAAACATTTCTCAAACACTCTGCCGTTTCTCTCTGGCCATTCTTTCCCTTTATCTACTGGTATCAAAATTGTTATTTGGTGCAGTGTTGAGTTTTGCAGTGAATAGGGCATGTCTGTGAAATAATGTAGGCCTTTGGAGGTGAAATATTATCCCTATATGGCACTGCATTTGTTTCAGGATGTACTTCTATAGACAACATTTAGGATGAACACTTCCCCTTCCACCCAGCAGTAATGAAATGGTAGAACAAAACTGTGTTTCCTACATTCACAAACTGTGTACTTCTGCCAGGGAGGAACTTGAACATCCATTAAGTATATTTCTCCAATTTATCAGCTGTTCCTGTTGGTCACGCAACACTGAATGCTGAAAATGTAACACTCTGTAAAACTGTAGCCATGGTTGCTCTTTTTACCCCCTATGGCTATAAATGCAGCAGTTCTGGAATAAATAAAATATGCAATGAAATTTTGTTATTTATTACAGTTACATTATTTGAAAATCTTTACTGGTTGAAAAAAATCAATTTGTACTGGCACACTGTACACCACATGCATCATCTACATTGTATTTGTGTTCAAATGCAAGTTCATTTGATTGAAATGTTTGACTTTTTTTTTTCTTCAAGTGGCCCTTGTGAGAGGGTGCGCTTTCTGCACTTTCATGGTAGATGTGACTTGTTATAAAGTGATGTAAGTTCTGCTGCCAGTGCTGTTATGGCTAATGCATTCCAAAGAGCTTTTTTTTATTCCTCTCTGAAATCTTAGATAGATAGTTAGATAGATACATAGATAGATACATAGAGGGATATATAGATAGATAGAATTTTATATTGCTCAGTACAAGGCAACAAACTGTAGTTAGCATCTACCAAAAGTGCAAATTAGCAGTATAGTGCAAAAACAAGGAATATGAGTGTACATGTATATCTATCATTAATATGATAATTATATCTATATACATATATACGTACAGTACTGTGCAAAATCTTAGGCACCCTATTGTTTTTATATACAAATTATGCTATTGATGTTTCATTTTCTTGTATATGGGTAAATGGGTATAATGCTTTGTTTCACATAATTATCAAGGATTTTACTTGGTTAGTCTTCAGCCATTGTTATATATAAATAATGTGCTCTGTAGATAATTAAATTCTTAATGAACTAAATTCTTTATTATGGATTGAGCATTGATGTGGCATCTTCTCTTTCTCAGTGACGCTATGTCAGTAAGTATTTAAAAGTAAGTATCCACCTTACAATAAAGGGGGATGAAGAAAAAAAATGTACTTAACATTGTAAAGGAAATCTCCCCTTTCTATAAGAGACTGGACTCCAGACAGACTTTACTGTGACTACACATGCCACTTACTCAGTGCCCTTATGCCCTTTGCATCTGTTGAGTGGTGCATTGTGTCTTTATAATTTTTTTAAATAACACAGACAGAATATTATGGTGGCAGAAATCTTTATTAAGGTTTTAAAAATATTTGTAAGATTTAAAAATGTCTAATATGCTCTGAGAAGACCTTTTCTCTCTGACTGGGGCTGTGACTTTTCTGCAAGCAGGCAGTGCTGCCTGTGTGGTTTTTAGTTTGTGTGTCTGTGGACTAGAATATGCAATATACAAAACAGGATGTGAAGTGCTAGTGTGCTGTTGTAAGAGCTCCGAATAAGATTCCAGGTTATTGATGTATCTTGTGGATGCAGTGGCCTGGAAATTGACCAGGCTCATGATATCAAACAGCCGTGTCATGATACCAAGAAAATCAAATAAGTGGAGCTGAAAAGAAGGCAGCAAGAAACGGTGTGGGACCAAACAGAAGTGAAGAAAAGAATGAACAGTGATTAATTCCCCATGGCAAAGACCTGAGAGATTTAAAGAGCTTGAAAACTAAAGCAGAATTTTCTTTGCATCTAAGCAGATCATCTTTTTTTTGCTTGATAGCTTTTGGGTTTTGGTGTAATCTGGTATAATTCCAAAAGTGATCCTACCAGAGTATAACATTTTGCTGCAAATCATGTACCTGGCTAATTCAACTGCTTGTACTATAATCTATTAGGAAACAGTAAATAAGATTTCAGGGCTTTATAATATTCCACTACTGTGTGTGTTTGTCTAAGTGTCTCTCTGGGTGTGCATATTTTGGGGGCACAAGGGGAGAAGTGTAGGAACTGGACTTGACATCGTGAAACTGTTTAAGTCTGTCAAAAATCACATGCAACACGAACATCTAAGTGATATCCTTAAAATGCATATAATCATTCAGTTGCATCCCTGTGGCGTAGGAACAATTCTGTCCTCTTATTCACATACCTGGGTCACTAGTTAATGAGATTGTGCCTGGGATCTGTAGGCTTTAGCTTTGTTCATAGCTTTTAGTATACACTATATTCTGGTCAGGGTTGCAGTGAATCTAGAGTGTATCCCAGAACAGAGGGTGTAGAGCAAGGGTACTTACTATATGGGACAAAAATGCATCACAGACATCACTTGCTCACTTTAGGGGCAGTTTAGAGTAGCTAATCCACCACAATTTTGAGGCGGAAATGAGCAAAAAGCAGACCTGGAGAACCTGGAGGAAACCCATGCAAAATTCTGCAGTAACCTAAGCTCAGGATTGGAACCCAAACCCTGGAGCTGTGCTGCACAATTGTACTATGTGCCTACATTAGCTTTTTTTGGTTATAGGATATACGTAGCTTTCAATATGCATACTAAACTAATCTTTATGTTTAATCCCCTCTGGCATTTTGGATGTATTTTCCATTTCCACTTGATCGCTCTTCTACCATCTTTAAACTTCATAGCTGGCATTCTGGACTCCAAACTTGTTGAACATAACTATAACAAAATAGGCAGGGAACAGCAAAGGATCAGTTCCATAAATTCAATCATTGTAGGCAAGTTTCTCAATCTGAAATCGGGCGTGTAACTGTTTGCACTGTTTGCACTGAACAAAAGTCCTGCTGCTCCAGTATGTTGCAGTGTGTGTGCATGTTTCTGGAGGGTTGGTCTTTGAAGAGGGATTTGGATAATAGACATAAGATTGAAAGGACATTCTGATGATGGCTGTATAGTTTGAGTCTACTTTTGGTCATTTCATGGCTAAACTAGATATAATAAAAATAACATATTGTTACAATATCAAAAGATATCACTTGCATATATAATTTTTATAAAATGATTTTTGGCCATATTTCTCACACTGCTTTATGTATTTTGGTGTTTTTGAAATAATTAAATCTCTGAACTCTAACCTAAATGAAAATAGATTTATGTAAAAATGTCATTTTAGCAGTAAGCAGACTGACTATTGTTCTTTTACTCTTAATAGTGTCTTTTGTGTTTTATTGATAGTAGGTAGATGTCGCCTGTCTCTTTAATTACCCTGTGCCCTGTGCTTAAGAATCGTACTCATTCTTTGTGCGTCAAACAGCCATTTCCTTGCCCACCCTTCCTCTGGTCCCTAATTCAATAGCGGATGCTCCTCTAGAAGGCTATTAGTAACGAAGGCTAAGTACCCCCACCCCAAGCATCTATACTGAACCACCCAGACTCTGGCCTGATAATGCAGTAGTATTGATTGCCTTCCTCTCTCTCTCTCTCTCTCTCTCTCTCTCTCTCTCTCTCTGCACCATCACACCATATATGTAATAAGACGTGTGTGTGTGCACGTGGGTGTATTTGTACCAGTATATATTGGTACATACTCAATGAGCAATAATAATAATGAACAGCTAGAGAAAGAAAGGCACCATTAACAGGAAGGCTAGTGACCTGACTCTGCTGTCACAAGGAGTCTGTGCTAATTCATTATTATTATTATTATTATTATTATTATTATTATTATTATTATTATTACTATTATTATTACTATTTGTGACAACAGTCACCATATCTATTCCACCATGCTGTAATTTAAAAATGAAAGCAAGTTTATGTTGCATTGCAGTGAGGGACAATAGAGACGTTCATCATATGTATGTACAGTAGCTTTACAAGCAGCAAGAGATGGCTATCAGGGTTGACTGATTCATGAGATTTGGGTGTAGAAAAACGAAGTTCTAATCTAATAGTCAATATTTTTTTTGTTGATTGCTGGGGCAGAGATCATATGCATTGCAGTGTGATGGTGCAGGAAACTTAGAACTGTGATGGGAAGTAATGACGAGGCTGAACTGAGATACGTCATCATTGTCAGGACGATGATGATATAGCAGAAAGCCACACATACTTACCCTCACACCCTGATCTCACCTCACTGTCATGCCTTTCTTTGCATACTGGGTTAGGGCAGTGGAGTGTTTTGTTGATTGGATGTGATGTTTTTTTTTCCTGCCGCTTTAATTCATTCCTGGTGACAAAGCAACACCAGCCAAACAGACCAGACCTGTCCCACTGGTTGAGTGCTGTAGTTGGTTTATGCTGACGCGCCACACATGACTACCCAGTTTCGGGACACCTTCTTGATAAGCTCATTTCCACTTGTCTGTAGGGAAATTATGGTAATGAGAATGCTGTTCTCCCCCTGTTGCTCTGTTGCTGTGCTGAAACCCAGTAGAATTGATCTACTGGACCTGGCACCATGTCAGAGAGCAGCTGAAAAAGGCATCCTGCCCAGCAACGTAACGTCACAGCAAGGAGGTGGCTGCCAGTGCTCCCATTGGATTGATGAAAAGTGCTGCAAAGGTTTATGGTGTGGCGTGACTTTAAACCTTCAGCCTTTGCCTTGTTTGTGCTGTTACATCAGCGTGGCTCTATATTAAACCTAGGCGGTTCAGTGGCAACTCCCAGTGCATTTATAGCTGATGTATTTATCACAGCATCTGAGAGAAATTGTCATAGGGCAAGGACAAAACAGTGATGTATAACCTGTGCTTTGGTAGAGCAGGAGTGCTCCACATGCAGCTGAGTGAGAGGAGACTCGAGCCCCCTCTGTTAATTGCTCAGTGCAGTGCAGACAATCTATGCCGAGCATGAGGAAGTCGTTTTAGTGCACCCAAGTTGCCCACAATAATGACGGGATCTGGACAGATTGTTCTGTGTAAGACTTGGCTTTATCATTTACTATCCTAGACTCTGACTCACTCTCAGCTGTGATTAAATAATGGCACTGTTTATCTGATACAAAGGAGGACACCATCTTCCCCACATTTTTTGCCTAATAAGCAATAGTGCTGCTTGAATCTTTACTGGTTTGGCATGGATTTGAAGTTTCAGGGAGTCAGGGGAAATCTCTTTGTGTGAAGGCAAAATGCAGAAACTGCTGTTGAATGTACATGACCATTGAGCCCTCAGGTGGTATTGTTTGAGAAACCGCCATGCTGCAGTGATGGACATAGTCACATGGGCTCGGGAGTACGTTGGAAAATCATTGTCACTTAACACAGTTCATCACTGCATCAAGAAATGCAACCTGAAACTGCATTGTGCAAAGAGGAAGCCATATATTAATTTTGCATAGAAACCCAGCAAGTTCTCTGGGCCTGAAGTCATCCGAGATGGACCAAAAGATAGTGGAGACGTTCTGTGGTCAGACGAGTCCACGTTTCAGTTTCTTTCTGGAAAACACAGAAGTTGGATTCAGTGTGCCATAGATGAAAAAGACCATCCAGACTGTTACAATCAAAAAGTGCAAAAATATGCATATATGTGATTCAGAGGCTTATATTGGTATTTTGGAGAGACATATTCTGCTATCAAGATGATGTCTTTTCCAAGGAACTCCATGCCTATTTCAACAGGACAATGTCAGGCTTCATTCTGCATGAGTTACAACTGCGTGGCTTTAAAGACCTATAGTGCATATGCTTGACTGGCCTGCCCACAGTCCAGATCTGTCTCCTATTGAAAAGGTCAAGTCTTGTATACAGTAATAATGGGCAAAGTTTCCACTTGTGAAATTGCAACAATTAGTATTTTCAATTCCCAAATGATTAAAAAGTATAATTAAATGAAAAGGTAATGTAGAATTAAGTTCAAACAGAATTAAGTTTGTCATTGAAAACACTGAAAATCTTTTCTTTGCCTTTTTCTCTGTTAAATAATGGTTGAAGTGAATTAACAAACGATTAGGGTTGCAATAATGGTAAGGAATTAGAATTAAGGACTTAGGACTAGAAGTATAATTAAGGACTAATTAAGGAATAAAAATAGTAGAATAAGAATAGAAATAAGAACAGCAGAATAAGGGCTGATTCTGTTTCATCCTGACTATGCTTAGGTGGTTGGCTAGTAGAAGATAGAAGTGATTAATGCCATATCTCATTGTTTTCCGCAACAGATGAGTATGAGAAAAGATGGCATGTGCTATCAAAATACCATAAATAAAATATCAACAGGCTTGGGGAGTAACAGAATACATGAACGGTGTTATGTAATTAGGATACAAAAAAGGCAACTGTAATCCGTTAAGGTTACAGAAAAAAAGATGTAATCAGATTAGGCTTAAGTTTCGGGCTAAATGTCTGGATTTCTAAGAATTTTAGAATTCTTAAGATCAGAATTTTATCCTGAGTAGCTCTATGTATTAGAGTTGTCAATATTTTTACTTGAGATCAGCATAAAACAGGAGCTGTATATCATGCTACTGTATGTTGTCACTCTTATTGGATGATGCTGGTCCATGTAGTATTCTGTTTATTTTCTGTTTGCATGAATTGGTTGAAATGCAGGCAATATGTGCAGTTTTATTTGCTCTCATGAGAAAAACAGCACCCATTTCCTCTGTTTACTTTTGCAGAATTGCTGAGCCTAGATGGCATCCTGTTGTATGTGCAGTGTATTTGAGTGTATGTTCCAACATAGAATCTGTGTATAAACTGTATTGCAAGAGTCTCATTTTGACAAAACAATTTTGTTTGATATTATTTTATTATTTTTTTTAATATTATGAAATATATTAAAAGATATTAAAAAAGAGGGTGAAAGGGAGAACTGCATTCTGTAAAGGTTCTATATGTAATGCAGTGCTGTGACAAAGTATTTGCCCCTTCCCAATTTCCTCTACTTTTGTTAATTTGTCACATTTAAGTGTTTTAGATCATCAAAGATAAAGACGTGAATAAACACAAAATACAGCTTTTAAATGATCATTCCCTTTTTTGAAGTTCAAAATTTACTGAAAACCTATATCACCCATGTGAAAAAGTAATTGCC
>JAOVVH010000043.1:22268771-22291695 GCA_028566435.1 Scorpiodoras heckelii
TTTTGGAGCAGCTGAGTCAAAGTCCCATGTATCCCATTGAGATGCTGTTGTGAGAACTTAAACGGGCAGTTCATGCTTGAAAAGCCTCCAGTGTAGCCAAATTAAAACAATTCTGTAAAGAAGAGTGGGACAGAATTCCTCCACAGTGATGTAAAATATGCAACACAAGCGTTTGATTGCAGTTGTTTCTGCTGAGGGAAGAACAACCAGTTTAGGGGGCAATTACTTTTTCACATGGGTGATAAAAATTTTTAATTAATCTTTATATTCAGTAAATGGAATGATCATTTAAAGCCTGCATTTTGTGTTTACTTATATTGCCTTTATCTTATATTAAAATTAGTTAGATGATCTGAAACATTTAAATGTGACAAATTGACAAAAGTAGAATAAATTGGGAAGGGGCAAATACTTTGTCACAGCACTGTATTTCATTCTGTACCTTTCCTTGACTGCTAGTTAATGCATAATGTTTGAGGTTTTTATTTGGCTCTATACTGATTATTGAATAATTATCAATCGACATGACTTCCAGTTAGGGGCTGAAAATGTAGGAGTCAAATTTTGTGAAAATGATTTTGTTCAATCATAGTTATGACTCTATTATGTATCACATTTTCCACAACCACAAGGACCATGCAAGAAAACTGATGTAACTGCTGGAACTGATTCTGTTTACTTGATGATGCCTTAGAATAAACATAATCAAAATGTATCCATGTGAAAGAAGTGGATTAATTATAATAACAATACAGAACAGAAAATTTGCTACTAAACATATTAAATTGCATGGTTGCAAGATATGTGGTTACAGTGTTTGTATTTTGACCCCTGCAGGTGCCCATACCTGGCTGTCCACCTTTCTGCAGCCATCCCAGTTTTTGCCGTGATTCTCTTCCTCTTTGTCATGGCTATGCTGCTAAGGACGAGCTTCAGCGACCCAGGCGTGCTCCCCCGTGCCCTGCCTGAGGAAGCTAGCTTCATTGAGATGGAGATTGGTGAGTGTGTTTTCAGGATTTCATGTTTATAAGATGGCATAGGGGAGGATGATGAGGTCAACAGTCGCATGTCTATAAGCCTCGGGACATAAGCAGGATGGTGGTGATTTATTCATCAGGCAGATTTAGTCAATCTGTGTGCTCTGGGCTCACGTGCTTATGCTTTGGAACCTAGCAGCACACCTGTGTTTTTTTTTTTACTGAGTGGCATTACATGTTGCATTCGATACGGAGGAACAAAACAACAGAGTTTGTACCAACAGAATTTAAAACTGTAAAATTAAATTTATGCCCAAGATGTCGAATTTGCAGGCAAATTCTACTTATTTTGTTCTAAACATTAGCTAAATCACCAATTTATGTCTCTGAGCTGGCATGTTTATACCAAGCCAGCTTTTAGATTATTTTAAAGAGGGCTGGAAAGGATGGATGAAATCCCAACACAACAATGATATTACTACAGTATAGCCAGTCACTTTAGGAGGCTGACCTGGCCAGTTTGAATATTCTTTTATCAACTAACACTTCTTTTTTCTTTTCATACAGAATTTGTTTTCATTTTCCACTCATATGTTAATTGTGTTGGAGTTGACATTAATCAGATATCTAGTGTAAGTATTGAACCAATAACAGCAGACAAATGCTGGGAAAGTATGAAGAATGATGCCAATTCACTAGTCTAAATTTAGGCAGAAACATAACAAAATTATTTGTTGCACAAGTGTCAACTATAGTGAAATATAGGAGGTTAGAAGATATCTAGACATACGGCATAGTGATGCTGAATATGACCTGTGGTTAAAGTTGCAGTGTCCCTGATGGATGAAATGTGGTAGTGGTGGAGGGTGTGAAAGTTATGAAGTGCCAATTTCTTTTCTTTTTTTTTTTTGCTTTGAACATTATTCACTAGGCAGTGTTGAAAAATGCCTCCTAGAGGCCAAACTGCCATAAAAAATTCATAGTTTTTGGCAAAAGGTTTTTTAAACCACTGCTCAAAAAGTTATTTGAGCCTACCCCAAACCTTACATCATATCAGACTTGCATATCAGACATGGGGACTCCAGCCGTACCAAGTTTCTTGTGGATTGGTGAGGTCTAGGTATGACATCCTCAAGCCAAAAAGTGGTGAAGAATAATAGAAACAAAGAAGAAGAAATAAAAAACTTTGACAAAAACTATATGACTACCAGCATTGTTGCAGTTGGTGAAAGTTACAGCCACCCAGGTGACCTAAAAGCATTTATAAAACACCATAGGGCACTATTGAAATTAAGTGTTTCAATGAAAAATCACAAAATACTGGTTGTTTTCAGTATTGGCTGAAACTTAAGGTTTTAATATCAACACCAGTATTGTGCAATCTCTAGTCCTTACTCATTTATATATTCATGGTAGGTGTTATGATTTTTATTATTTATTATTTTTAATATCAGCTGATATCAAGCGACTGTAATGTATTCAGCAGCCTGTTTGGTTTTATACAAACTGTATCACTGAATGTGTTCTCAAATTTAGTTTGTAACTCTTGGTAGCAGGAATTAGTGAGATAACAATGTGTAATTGGCTGTTTTGCTTAGTGACAAGCTGCTAAGCAACTGTTCTAGCCCAGCTGTGGGCACGCACATTTAAGCCTGGTGTAATTTTGGTCGGGCGCAACAAAATGTGAAATGTGGTTTTAGCTAAGACTTGTTGGTGCACATTGCATATTTTTGTGACCTTCCGGTTTGAGCTGGTGATACAGATGCTCTATGCTGTGCCTCGCCCATCTCCTCTAGTGCTGTGTGCGGTCAAATCTTCTCCATCCACCCCACCCCACCCCCAACCCTGCTATTTCCTCATAGGCTCCGAGCCTCTGACTCTGCTGAAGATGCACATGCTCGGCTCTCTCTTTGTTTCTCCTCCATCGTCTCATCCTCTTGCCTCTCAGCACCATGAGGAAGGAAGAGTGGGTGTGACAAGGCAGAAGCACTTCCCATGACAGAGTGCAGAGCTGATAAACGAGCTCTCCTGCTAATGTTCAGCTATATTTAGGAGCAGGCATTATCACCATTGTAGTGATCTATATGCGCTGAACCTGGACGTTTCGAGAGCTGTAATATGTAAAAGTGTTCCTTGTCTAATCTGGCCTTTTTATTACTCTATAATTTGTGAGTATAAAACTGAATTCTACTTTCCTCACATTTCAATATGATATTCCCATTATAATGGCTAAGAAGCCAGTGTTTAGAGTGCTGCTGTGGCAGAACACAGAGAAGCAAATTTCCTTTCTGTCCCTGTTTTGTTTACAGGCATTAATATGATATTCCTAGGTCTACTGGTTTGTCTTAGTGTTGGAGAATAAAACAAAGATTGCAGATATATGCTGCTCACTGTCTTCATGAATTACCTTCTACTGCATTCAAACAAACAAGCAAAAAAAAAAACCCCCAGACAATCTTGATAAGGCATCAGAATGAGACAGTTACACTGTGGCCATGACTTCGTAACATAAGCAAAGAAAATACTTATTGTGTATGCTCTTATACACTGAAGTACCAGAAAAACTGGTGTACAGGTTAATACTTGGTAGGTCCCCCATGGGTTCTTGGTGGAAACGTTGCATAGTCCTCGAGTTGAGGCCCCAGTGTTTGTTAAGGCCCAAGCATTGAATTCCAATGTTACCTGACATTGTACGATTCTTACTATCCAACGCTGGTCTTTTTTTACGGCCACAACGCTGTCGTAAGTTTGAGGGTTTGCCGGAATTCTTGTAGTCATGGTACACCCTTGAAATGCTCATTCATGAAAATCCAAGCTTTGCATGTACCTCAGAAATGCTATGACCCATCTCATGAGCTCCATCTATTAAACTACGTTGAAAATTGCAAAATCTTGATAACTTGCCATTCTCATGGCAGAAACAGCTCTAGAAGCTTCCATAGATGTCTATCATTTTATGAACACACTGACAGAAGCAACCAATGATGTACATAGGCGGCATCGCTATGTATTTTGCACAGGCTCCAGTACCAGTTTTTCTGGTACTTCAGTGTATAATCCATTTATATGGTACTTATGGAAAATATGGTACTTACAGGTGCTTGTGGAAAAACTGCTACTTGTTTGTATCAGTTAAGTTGTAGATGCTTTTAATTACTATACGTAACATCTTTCTAGAATTTTCTAGAACCTGAAAGGCTTTTATTTTTGTGATTTAATAACACGTTTCCAGGGAGGTTTTTCTTAAAAGAAAGTGTCAAATTTCACACTTATACTAGTCTGTGCACTCAGACGAATACCCCGAAAAGAATTAATCACATTGAATAAAGGTGAGTATAAAGTTGCTTTAAAACTCAGCCGTTTTTTTTCCTGGAACATTTGCATACTAAAAGATTTTGCAATATCAGAAAGGTCAATATTTACTCTGCAACCCTAGTGTGAGTAGATATTGTTTCTGAGAGCAGGTGTGCTGTAGATTTTATAGACTACAGGCATGCTGATCTAAAGAAAACAGTGTTGTTTTGTCCTCTCAACCTGTTTAATTAAGGTTAGCCCTTTAGTGAATATTAAGCTATTAGCACTTTATTTCAAGACGCAATGATGGCAAACCCCTCATCAAAAACTTCTATCCTTTAAACATAAACTATTCTGCCAAGCCTTTACTGTGAAGGCAGCAGAAGTCTGAGTAAAGCTCAGTGTTGTTTGTAATGAAATAACCAGGGACTTATTGGATTGATTACACCAGTAATGTGCTGCTGTAAAGTTGGCACCTTTTTTTTGCTCCCAGGATAATGCTTTTTGTTCTCAATAACACAAAGTGTTGTTTTTACTGTAGTCTTGTTCTATAAACTCTACAGTACATATATTGAGCATAACTCAATGCGCATGACCTAAATTCTAAAATTTTTTGTGTGAGATCTGTGTATTTGTGTATATTATTAACTGTACATGTCCATGTAGTTTTATGTTGCACATCATGCCTGCTTGTGAATGGACCTGACCCCACATTGACATGTATATATTTCTAATCATTTTACAGAGGCAGCCAATGGCAGCGTGCCGGCCGGACAGCGCCCTCCTCCCCGCATCAGGAACGTGCAGATCAACAACCAGATTGTCAAGCTGAAGTACTGCTACACCTGCAAGATCTTCCGCCCTCCTCGTGCTTCCCACTGTAGCATCTGTGACAACTGCGTGGGTGAGTTTTGTGTGCATGGCACCCATGTGCCCTCCTTCAGGGCAGGCTGGGGCACGAGTGTATGAGTGCATAAGTACAACCAGTGAAGACAGGCAGTCATTTTAATCTTTTAATGCTCAAGATGGCTGCTAAATGACAATTGGAAAAATGTAACCATGCTACTTGGATGTTTGTGTGCATTTTATCAAAACTTCCAGCAGACTGGGTTTGTTTCCATTGTGCCAGCTTCTTTTGGCAAAGAACGTTGCTTAAAAATAAGAAATCTATGAATAAACCTGAAATCTAATGTTATTTGGAATTGATTAGAAGTTGACTAATTAAAAAAACAAACAAACAGGGAAACTCAATTTTGTTGATTTGTTTAAGAATTACTTCTGTTCTGTACTTCTGCTTTTTACTCAGTCTATAGCTGCATTAGAAATATCCATTCACTCACTATGTAGTGCACTATTTAGTGAATCAGCCTTTGTGTAGCAAAATGTACAAAATCTCAACTGTAAATTTACGACACTATATAGTGCCCTACAAAATCACCATGACGCACGGCAAAACGTACCGTACACAAGCTGTACCCTACCTACATCAGTCGTATTATACTAGCATGCATTGCTGCTACCTCGTGTTTATTTTTTATTAGTGCTGTCAAATTAATGCCTTAACAAATGAGTTAACGCGTTAAAGAATTAATCACAATAAAAAAAATTAACGGCACTAAAAAATTTACGCAGATTAAAAATTTGTTAAATTACGCAAACCAGCTGCGCCGTCAGTCAACACGTAATTGACCATTACGTTACTCGTTTTAGGCTGCATTCCAATCGCAAGCATCTCTAATCTGTATCCCTGCTCCCTACACATGGCACAGGGTACAGAATCCCAAGGGTACTTCACAGGGAACTTGGTCATAAAAACGGCTCTATTTTAAACGCCCTGCAACGTCATCGACAGCGGACAGCTGATTCGTTGTGTTCTACAAGACAGCACTCGGCTGTATTTAGCATTGATAAACAACCGTTCAGACTCATTGTATATGCCGTAGGTGCTTTTGAAATAAATGTGATGTAACGTCTATGAACTGTGGGTGATGTATTTTAACTTTTTAATGTATGCTTTGGTTGCAACGTGCTGCGTTACTCTAACTGGCGAATCGATGTCTTTAATTAAACTCCAACTATAATCAGTATATCAGATGAAAATTATTTTTTATTTAAAAAAATGAAAAGATGTAAATTATCTTTAATATTTCACTTTTCTCAGATAAAGTCAAGTGAATAATGAGGCAACATTCAGCAGTCGTTTCTCTTAAAATAGACCAGTGATAAATGGCAACAACATTTTCAATGGTCCTATGATGCCGACTTGCATGTACAACACAAATCAAAATGTGCGTTAAAACCGCGATTAACGCGCGATCAAACAAGTTAATCGTGTGACAGCACTATTTTTTACCCATTGGTAAAAGCATTATAGTCCTCAAATGTCTCGAACATGCAGTGGCTCGTCTCTGCCTAAGCAGCAGGATTTCAACAGTTATTATTAAAATAATAACATTAGTTGCTCAGTATAATATTTAAAATTGTAAGCTTTCTGGTGCAGTTAGTGATTCTGGGTTAATAAGAGTTAATATAAAAAATTGTTAAAACAAATTATGAATATCAAGAGCATGATTACTATATGTACCACTTATGTAACATCCAAATAGTGTCTGAAATGTACCGACTGCTGTCTGCCTTTATCCCCTATTTTTTAAGGATTTTGAATGCAGCATATGACAGTTTTATGGCAGCGTACATAATGCTTATAAACCGAAAGTTGTTTTAAAGTTTGCTTTAAAGTGAGTTAATGCCAAACTTGTTTATGAAGTGTTTTGGAAGTGCAGCCACACACAGCAGATGCGCTTAAGCAGTTCAATTAAGCTTACATGCCATGTCAAATTTTTTTCACTCGCATTTGTGAATAAAGTGTAAAATCCTTTGTTTTCATAGAAATTCCTATACAGTTTGCCTGTTACTTAAAAATTATAATCTACACTCTCCAAAACGATGTTTTTTTAAATTTATTTTAAAAAACAACACAAACTGTGCTATTGTTCAACACATGCATGTCTCTAGTTAAGGACAACACACTGTTAGTTTTAACACAACAACCGTGTTCAGTGTGTTTTGATTTATTATGACAGCAGTGATGTGATTAGACAGTAATTTAAGACATAGTGTTAAACAGTGTACATTCTTTTCCCCCAGCAATTTAAAGCCTCGTCGGCACAAAACAACACGTGTTAAAATAGTGATAACAAAGTCTGTTGTTATCTAACACCTCATTTTTGAGAGCGTACACATGGGGCATTCTGTAGTTGTATATAAAGGTGTGTGTTTCAAAAGCTTTTCTCACCACTTATGCTGGTTCAACAAACATTAAAAAGAAAGTGATAGAACAATGTAGATGCAACACTGCAGGTAGAGAGAAGCTGTGACAAACGGTGCAAGACAATCCGTACTATAATGCAGGAAGCAAGTGCACATTGCACATATTATAAAGAAGACATTATAAGAGCTTAAACTATTTTAACTATGCATTTAACCATTTTAACAACACTATATGACTTAAAGTATGTGGTCACCTGACCATGACACTCATATGTGGGTCTTTCCTAAACCTTTTTCCACAAAGCTGGAAGTGCATAACTGTCTAGAATGCTTTTGTAGGGTGTAGTGTTGTGATTTTCCCTTCAATGGAACTAAAGGTCCCAAACCTGTTTCATCATGACACTGCCCCTGCACACAAAGTGACGTCCACTAAGACAGTTTGTCCTGAGCTCAATACCAGTGAACACTGTTGGATCAAATTGTTGATCTGGTGTTCAATCTGTCCTTAGCCTAAGTACCCCTCATCCCTCGTGCAGCCTTTAAGCTCAGATAATCAAAGAAACACTCTGACGAAGTGAAGCATTGCAAGCAAGTGTAGCAGTGAATTAGTGATTCTATTACTGTTCAAAATGGCAGAGCTTATATAAGCATAAAAAACATTCTAGAATCAAGAAACAGTACAAAGTTTTTTGCAAAAAAATGATTATTGCTTAAAAACTCTGAATCTGGACTGGTTGGTTGTGCTTGTCAGAAGCTGGACATGCCATGAGATGTACATGCTAGCCAAAGAGTATGATGAGATGTATTACTCTGTCCACCTGGTTGTGCATCATGTACATAACTTCATGTCATGTACAGATGTGGATGTGTGCGGAATAGTATTGTGCACATATGCATGACAAAGAACAATATAACGAGCAATTACAGAAAATGTTCTGATAAACACTGATTTGAAACGCTAACCGTGTGCTAAGTCTTCTCATCCAGGATCAGTGCCTGACCTCAGTCATGCTTTTGAGCATGAGCACAAATTACCACAGCTGCTGTCCACAGACTACTTTGCAGCATCTAGTGGAAAGTCTTCCCAGAAGAGTGAAGGTTACTTTATTATAAGAGCAAAGGGGACTGTGTCTGTGTTAATGCCCATGGCTTGGGAAACATGGATTGCAGTCAGCTGTCCACATACTATTGGCCATGCAGTGTATGTGTTCAGAAGTATAAAGAATACTACATTATTTTTCTCCAGTAAAAGTCCCATTACTATGGTGAATTGTACACCTAATAAGGTAAAACCCACCAAAATACAAGTAAAATGTAACAGTAACAAGTAACAAAAATTAACAACTAAAACTAAAATTAATATAAAATAGATTAATGCATTAATGCAAAGTTAAATGAAATAAATCAACATGAAAGAAATGCAGGGTGTTTTAAAGAGATGGACCCAGTTTGAAATCACTGTATATCTGCAACCACGAACTGCCCATGAATGAAACTCTTACCAGTTGAAAGGGCGGGGCATCAAGTTTCACATGATTACCGCTAGATGCCTCTCTCAGCGCACTAGTGTCCCTAGCCTTCGACATTTGATAGGTCACACAGGACCCCAAGACTTGGCGCTACACTCTTGGCCCCCAAGGTCCCCAGACATTATATCCTGCGACTTTTTCTTGTGGGGATGTCAAAGACCGTGTTTTTGTGCCACCATTAGAGACTAATCTGGATGATCTCAGAAACAGAATCACAGCAGCGGTGACCTCAGTGGAAGAAGACACTTTGAGAGGCTTTTGGGACAAATTCAACTATCGTCTCCATGTTGCCATCATGAAATATAGTGCTTTGAATTTGGGTCCGTCTTTTTCAAACACCCTGTACAAATTTTGTAACATGTCATCTTCAGAATAAAAATGATAACAGAACAAAACCATGCACTACATTTGCTCCTTTAAGTTAACTTACCCACCAAAAAACCCAAAACATAATAAGCCAACATTATAACAGGAAAGATTAGCTTATATTAAGGTGTTCATGCCTGTCATGTCCCTGCCCTACACTGTCCTATACAGCACACCCTCTATCAGCTCTGAGATCAAATAAAGTAACATTGACCAATCCAGAATGGCAATGTCACCGGTATGGAGGTAGCTTAAGCTTAAGTTTAAATAAGCAAAACTTGCGAGTTAACATTTGCTAGACCACCACGTTTACATGAAATCAAAACATTAACAATTTGCTACCAATACACTGTGGACTAACATCAACACCACTACTGGTTACTCAGTGGCCCAGTGACTCCTGGGATGGAGTTTATGGAGACCTTTTTTTTTAAACCTCTGTGACGGGGCAATTTAAACTGTAGTGAAGTAAAACACCTCAAAATAAACATGCTTACGGAAAATTGCAGTTAAAAATGCTAAAAAATAAAGTGTAAGTACACAAAAAGAAAGTGTATTAAGTAAACAAAATAATCAACTTTACTGATTGACTCTGCGATGAGGTCAATTTAATTTGAAGAGAAGTAAATTACGTCAAAATAAACGTACTTAAGTAAAAGTAAAAGTACAGTTTTTTTTAAAAAGCATTAATTACACAAAAAGCAACTTTGTTACAGAAATGAGAGTAGCTGTAATTCATTACTTCCATCCCTGTATGTGTTACTGTATAGCCAGGCAGGCTGTTGCACATTCCAGTCCCGAGTGTATGCTGACATATTGCACCATCTTGAGTGGGAAACATTATTCCAGTATTACAGTGCAATGTGCGAGTGAGTGGGAACTGGCAGCTTCATGGATTTGGGGTAGAAGCTGTCCCTCAGTCTGGTTGTGTGTGACTGTTGGCAGTTGGTGTGCATGAGTTTCCTGGTGATGCCAAGAGCTCTCCATGGGCATGTCTTACTGTAAATATATTTTATGGCTAACAGAGCTGACTCAGTGTAAGGGCTTTGTTGATAAAATGCATGTGTGAAACGTGCTGTGTGTATTGGATGGTTGTTATGGACATGTCTTGCTTGTTTGTTCTTAAGGTATCCTTTAGCTTTTGACAATCTATTATTCTGTGATTGTTATGGCGAATGTCTGGAGTGTAGAATGTGGTGCCGCCTCTGCTCAAGTGGGTTACACTTAATGCTACACTGATGAATGGTGAGGCAGCAGGTATACATACCAGGAGCTGAACTATGAGCTGTGAGCAGAGACATACATGAAGGCTTACCTTTTTTTTTTTCCTTCACTTTGCAGAGTCATCGTGAACACAGGGCTGTCTGTCTGGGCTGTGTGCACCTGCTGCACTATCTGATATGCACACATACACACACACACACACACACACACACACACACACACACACACATACACGCAGAGTAGCCAGCCATCTTCCTTTGATGGTGCCCAGGGGGCAGGTATGCTGATGAGTATGTAGATCAGAAATGTACAGAGCTATTTAGCCGAAGTGGTTTTTCTTTTTCAGATCTGTAAAGTATTTGTTTATTTATTCCTGTTCTTAATCGTTCCCGAGTGCAGACGAGCATTATGCTATTTTTTTCTTTTTTAAGATTAAGTGCTTCCTGCAGATCTTGTAGAACAAATTGTCTGCTGCTGTTAGCGTTTAGAGTTGCACTTGCCTTTAACATGAGCGGGTTTGTGTCTTCACAAAGAAAGTGAGCTTTCATTGTCTTCAGAGAAACCATTTGCTTCCAGTAAGTCTCCGAGCAAGAGATGCACTGATCCCATTTTACTGTCCGAGATTTGATACTGATATACGAGGGCTGAGAATAGCTGATACCTGATACTCATCTGATACTAACTTTTAGACATCAGATGATAAGCTTTTTAAAAGACTGCTGTGAAGACGGCCAGTTTAGTTTTATTGTATTTCAGTAAAGGTTATCTCCAAGATGAAATTGTAATGATTAAAAAAACATAACTGAATACAAAAACTGAAAAAAAGGCAAAAAAAAAGCTGAAAAGAAACAAAAATCTGAAAAAGCAAAATAAAAATTAAATAGAATAAAATTCTCCTGATCTGTATTTTTTATGTTTATTAAAAATCTGTTAGTGCCAATAAAATATATTAAAATAACTTTAATTTTCTACTTCATTTATCATATGCTGATTCCTCCTCCTCTTCCTCCTCCTCCTCCTTCTTCTTCTCTCTGCTTCTTCTTCTTCTTCTTCTTCAGCTCACTGCTCCTTACTAAAACTAGTTAATGCTCTAATGAATGTGAACAAGATTTTAGATGACACTTCAACAATTTTTGGACTTCTCTTCAAACCCAATCATGAAGTTTTAAAGGGACAGTCTAGGAACTGATTTTTGCTGAAATACTCTGATTTTGCTGAAATTGCAATGCATTATAGTTTCCTTTTTGGGTTTAGAGAAAAAATATTTAGATGCCACAACAAGAGTGTTGCATTCCTGTGGTCAGATTTCTGTTCAGTGATCGGTAACTGGCAGCAGAGTATCTGGTCTGGTTCAGATGCTTCTTACACACAATCTGGGTGAAAATAATTATGAATAATTATGAAAATAATAATAAACGTTAATCCGTTGCTTTGGTAATGCTTTGAGATTACTAAACAGTGAGTAATAATGCTTCAGTTATGCTTTATGTTCTCTACCTATTCTGTTTTAATAATTTCTGTATGAACTAGAGCTCATGGATGGTATCCCTAAAGCACTAAACTTCATATACATACAGAATTTTGACTCCATGATTGACATTTTACTTCTGCATTTGTGTGTTTGTTCTTGACAATGCACTCATAATGTTCTATAATGTGCATAATAGTTGCATAAGGAAATAAGTAATTTAGTTGTACTACTTTAATAGGCACTTTGTATCAGTTTGAATGTCTAATTCACTATAAAACCGGTCCCAGCATTTAAAGCGAATATTTGATTTGAGTTTTTGATATGCAGCATTAGGTACATCCCATCTGAGACTGAATTCTCTCGCTCTCTCTTTATATCCTAGATCGCTTTGACCATCACTGCCCATGGGTTGGAAACTGTGTGGGGAAGAGGAATTACCGCTACTTCTACCTGTTCACACTGTCTCTCTCCCTCCTTACCATCTACATCTTCACCTTCGACATTGTCCATGTTGTACTGAGTGAGTGTCAAAAGACAATGGAATTCTCATATTTATGTGTATGGATAAGTCGGAAACAAATTCTTTATAGATTTTGAATAGGAATTCAATTTCATTGCAAACAGTGGGTAAAAATGTGAAGGTGATGCCACAGCTTGAAAGCTTCAGGCTGTTGACTGTTTGTATGTGAAAGAAGGGGAAGCTAAATACTGTGCTGCTATGAACTACAGTGAGTTCATATCTGGTTGATGTGCATTTCTGCCTTTCCCTTTCCTTTTAGTCAGATTATTACTGCTGATGGACTGAAGTGTGCAGACAGGGTGAGGGAAGGAGGGAGGAGAGGAGAGAGGATCACAGTTCAGAAAGGCCAACAAGCAGCAAGAGAATTCCACAGCGTGCTGTAGTCGGCTAATTGGCCCAAACCTTGTGATCAGAGTTTAAGACAGAATCTAGCATAAATGTCATCCCCAATTTTAAAGCACGACTTTATAATACTGTATTATAAGTGAGGGAAGTGCTTAATCAGGCAGGAAAAAAAGAGAGATCTATCACAGTTTACTTAACTGGTTCAGTCAACAGCTGTATGTGCCTGTGTCGTGTACTCCACAGGATCGGTGGACTCCGGATTTGTGAACACTCTTAAGGAAACCCCTGGGACATATCCTTTAAGCAGCAGCCCACTTTAATGTGCATTACATAATCTCTCTATGAATATCATGAAAGGGTGCAACTGTAAATTAAAGGACACACTTATATAATGTTCATACCCTCTTGAATCATTTGCTTGCCTTTGATCATGAACAGATTTATTACTGTGTTGTGCAGATATTCATCCCTGAACTGTCAGCACTTAAAAGCTTTTACACATCCACCATGAGTTTCAGATATTAAGCGTATAAAGTATCAGATCAGAATCAGTGGTTATTTTCCTGAGAGGATGTTGGGTAAAATGGAAAATTCTCTCATAGCTCTATTTATAGCTGTTACAGTACAGTAATAACTGCAGAGTAAACCGTATAATACGGTGTGCATGTGGAATTAGTGAACAAATTAGGCCATGCACTGCAGCCTAGGAGGTAATATATTTTGGTGTTCCTGTGTGTTATTGCCTTAACCGTCTATTCTACTGTGGTGGAGGTGCTGGTGTGCTTCTTCACACTGTGGTCTGTAGTGGGACTGACTGGCTTCCATACCTACCTGATCTCCCTCAATCAGACCACCAATGAAGATGTAAGTGGCAACTATCTGATGTGCATGAATACGTTTGTGTGACTTCCTGCTTCCTGTCACATGACTGGAAAGATACAGTTGAATTGTGACAGACTGTCAGAGTTGCTGAAGCTGTCACCTTGGCCTGATGCAGTGAGGAATCCACTTTCCTTACACATTTAATCTTTAGCGAAGTGTTAATGGGGGTGTTTATGCTTTTTTACAATAATGCATTTACGATAATTTTTTAGGACATAGGAAGAGAGAAAATCATTGCCAGTAGGAGCCATTCTTGCCCGAAGCATTGCTCATGTCGCTCTTTTTTAATGCCAATTTGATCTTGCTAATAATAGACACATCGATACAGACTGGCGATGGAGCAGATGACTCACATGCACACACAACAAGATGGGTGGATGCAACGGTCACCTTCAAACCTGAGCCTGAGTATTCATCTCACAGGGCAGCTCCTATTTTTATTACACATTACCAGTGACAGACAAATGGAGTTTTTAGTCTTTTCATAGGAAATCCTGTTGCTAATTTAACTCCAGCTGTGCAGAAAATAGAAGTCATTATGACTCCGTGCTGTTATAAACCCTTGGCTTCATTCATAATTTCTATCCAGGAAAATTATAGCCCCCCTTTGCTAATTCCAGAGCAGCTTCTCTTAGTCCTTGGGAAGAACATTCTTTCAATCTCTAAATATATCTACCACATATGTAAGGTATATGTGATTAACACAGACAGTAAATTAAATGATTTCCCCTAGCCTTGTGCTTGAATTTTCCCTGCTCATGGTAAACAATTTAATTGTTCAGAATAAATCATAAAGGTCCTTAAAAAAAAACCAAAGCAGGAAAACAAGTATTTTATCATTTTTGACTAATAATATTATCAGCTGTGCAGCCGGTACTGCTTATTTGCCGTATCCCAAAAACTCAGCCAGATAGTGGATTTTGTGTGATTCTGCAATAATGCACAATAAAGAGTAAATAATAACACAGTACATTTTGGTATAATCCTCTTACAAATTGGTTATCTGATGTCCACATGACTAATATCTTTCACTGTTGAACTTGTCTGAGCACTAAAAGACAGTGTATTTAAATCGCTTTCTAATTCGCATGACCATTAACATTATTAAGTGTTAAATATGTACTTTGACACTTCTTGTTGTAGGATAATTTAGTCTTTTTTGGATCCAAGTTTTTTCTTTTTCTGAGACCATTTTTTAACAATTTTTCAACTGAATGTTTTGGTGGCATTACTAACAAATATGTTAAAAATATACTTGTCTAATGGTAGCTGTGTCAAACATGCACTGCAAGATTTTATTTCATATTAATAAACTCATAATACTCCATTTATACTTCAGATATAAGAAGGGGTTTTTGTTCCAGGTGGTGTTAGGTACAATAGACCACTGCACCAAATAATCGAACTTACGACAGCAGTTTGGCCGTAAAAAGACTCTGGGTGAACGTGATCAATGTCAGTTGGCAAGAATCATTACACGTGATAGGAGTGCAACACTGCCTCAAGTAACATTGGAATTCAATGCTGGGGCCTCAACAAACATCAGCGTGAGGACTGTGCAACGTTCCCTTCAAGATCTCGTGTGGGACCTACCAAATATTAACTGCTATGCCAGTTTTTCTGGTACTTCAGTGTATATTGGTTTAAGGTCATCTACCTTTATACTGAGAAGAAAAAACTGCTCTTTTGGCATATATTAGAGTGATAATTCACTCGAACTAACATGTTTTAGTCTTCATTTGCAGAGCTCATACACAAAATGTGGTCTGTTAATACTTGTATTATCACAGTAAACATCACTGGACATGGTGGCAATGTAAAATTGTGTAGAGATGAATAATTCATTATATTTCACAAGCCTAATTTCTCCCTTAATGAGAAAAATCAGTCAGAACCATTAACTCCAAACTTGCGTATAATCAAAGCCAAAAGGTAGATGATAAATTCCACAGCTAAATGCTTTTAAAGTCCATAATTATATATGGTGAATTCAGAACAACAAATGTTTCAATAAATAACATTTACATGTGGTTTTGGGGCTTTTCTGGGCTAGCAGTGCCATCATGGAGCTCTCCAATTCTGCCTACTCACTGTTCACACTCCCTCTGGTAAATGGTACTGAATCATCACAGCCAGAACATCCAGACACCATGACAGCTGGTACCCCCAGATTGTCAGGCACATCAACAGCTGTCACCGTCCACAGCTTCCTCCTCCATATTGCTCGTACACACGCGAACACACAGAATGTATTAAAATGCTCCACTGTGCAGTTTACAAGATACTCCTGATCTATCTTTATATTCTTTTGCTGCAGCCACAATGAATACATGCAAACTAAAAAAGCAAGGAAGCTTGTGCATATGACAAAAAAGTACTTGAATCTCTGCTTAGTACAAAGAAACATCAGATTTATTGTCTATAGTAAGTGCACATCCTGTATGCTGCAGATGTAGTAGAAAGATATTACTTTTAAAAGGAATGCTGAGCTACACCTTTGCATCAGATGCAAATTGTTTGAGCTCCTGTTGAATTGAGTGCAGAGATTTGACAGTAGATGCTGAACTTGTGTAAGCAGGTGCAGGTGTTGAATTGTGGCCAGCTTGATTAAAATTTTTTTTACCAGCATTTATGAAGGTTTTGTTTCTATGTGGTACAGATCAAAGGCTCGTGGTCAGGGAAGAACCGTATCCAGAACCCATACAGTCACAAGAACATTATCAAGAACTGCTGTGAGGTGCTGTGCGGCCCGACTTACCCTAGGTATGACCTTTACTGACCTTGTTCATAGAAATGTAGAAAAAATCCTATATGTATCGAGTCTGTGTGCATTTGAATCTTGTAACTTTGCTTCTTCTGTTAATATTTTATTGTGCTCTAACTCTTTCTGTCCTGCTCTCTCTCTCTCTCTCTCTCTCTCTCTCTCTCTCTCTCTCTCTCTCTCTCTCTCTCTGACTTTTCAGTGTTCTGGACAGAAGAGGGGTGATGCCTGAAGAACTCTCTCTCTCCACTCCTCCTGGTGCTTCGGATTGTGGTGCCACTGCTACCACAGACACTCCTGTTCCACCTAACACAGTAAGTTTGAGTCTGCTACTCTGCTGCACTTCATGTATTTGCATTGTTTTTACACCGGAAGTTTCTGAACACTCTTATGATTTTGAGTATGTGTGGGTGTTTTTTCCACTCAGCATACTGGGATCCATTGTTTCGTGGGTTTTGGTGCTCAGGGAGGCAGAAAATTTATTCCGGTGACCTTTTACAGTTTAGCTCAAGTTAAACCCTGACATTTTTGCTTTGGTATTGTGCTCCAAGATAAGCTTAAGGAAATGAAAGCATTAGTGCTCTCTCAGCTTTAAGTTCAGGTTGGTTCAGAGTATCTTAATGCAGTGCTGATTTCTAATACATTCAGGCATTTACATGAGCATGTGCAGAAATATAAAGCACCTGGTGAATCTGCAAAGATAGAGACAAGAGATTAATGTTGCATTGTGCAGTTGCACAAGTGGACCCATCTACCTGGAAATAAAACCTGGAAAACATCAAACCTGAATGCATAAATTAAGCGAATAAACAATGCAAATAAGTTATACAAAATATTATGTCCAGAAAGTAATGAGAATTTGAAAATGTGGATGCTCTTTACTGTACTGAAGTGGTGGCCTTTCAAACGTGTTTTAATCTTGGCCTTCTGGTAGGAATTCTTTATGAATGATCCCTTGAGAATCAAAAAAGATGATGAACAGTGACTTGATTTTTGGTTTGCTCATGTGAGCTTTCTTGGGCGAGGTGATGATGTTTGTTTTGTCTCAGGAACATACTCGAACACCCATGATTCATCTAGGGTGATCACTCTGTTCAAGAAATTGGGCTTTCTTGTTAAACAATCCAACATTTGCTCCAAACCTGATTGCATTGTTCCAGTAATGAAGCACTTCAGCAGGGTTTAACAAAAACAAACATCTGACACTGTGAAGGCTAGAATGCAACTGAAATGGGTCCTACCGTTTATCTGAGATCCCACTGTAACTGACCTTGAACCACCATCCCCATGTGTAAGCCCTATGGAGCACGGGAATTTCATTCTCATTAATTTCTGGACAGACCTCGTACAATAGGCATAGTGAAGAAATACACTGGTCAGTGCAAAGTGAAATACTAGTGGTGTCCACGATACTGTGTCAAATGAAAGGTCTTTTGACCTTGTGGAAGGGGCAGAGTCACAGCACTGCTCGGAATGAAGATGGCAGCACATTGCACCACTGAAGAATCAGGACAGTAGTGAGGGTTTGTATAATGGAAATGGGAACGACACAGCAGGCACCCTTGAAACTGACTCACCAGAGTGGGCTTACAGGTGCAGAGTTAACGTGGTGCAGAGTTGTTTGCTGCCCGGACTGTGAGGGAATGGGTTGAATTGGATTCTTGCAGGAACAGAAACCTGGTGGAGTGACCTCACATGAGATTCTGCAACGTTCTCAATGCTCTGCAGAGACACTGTCACTGTCAAGCGTTGCAGTAGTCAAATCTGGAAATATCTAAAGTGTGGATATGAAGCTTTAAGAAGAAATCTGTGAAGTTAATGAGATTGAATAAATGATGGCCATAATCTAAAATGACCACAGGATTCTTAGCAGTGTGTGTCAGACATGAATGAGGATGAATTTATCCTCATGTAAATGTAATTATCACATAATGAGACAAATTCTTTTAACCCTAACTGTATTATTTCCTCCCTGGCAGAAAACCACAGCTCCTCTGATTCCCAATGAACACACTCCTGATGAGGCCAAGCCCAGCATCGCCACTGGCCAAAAACCCACCACCAAGGAGGAGAAACCATCCAGCCCAAGAGACTTTTCCCCTAAAGTCAGCCCTGCCCCCGTTGTTGTCAAAGAGTCAGCCCACTAGATCTCCGCTGCAAACCTCTCAGTGGTGAACAATCCAAAGGGCCACAGGCTCTGAGAGAGACTCTGTAACAGCAGCATCTATTCCTCACTGTCCCATGTTCAGGTGAAGGTCATATCAACTTCGGCTGCATCACTGTTGAAGACCTCTGGTTGTATCACAGCACTCTCACCCTTTCTCTGAAACGCTGCATGGTGAAAACACACAGAATGCAAATACAAATCAAAACACAGAATGGACCATTTTGCTGATCATCTACTTGCAGTGCTTTCCTTCATACAGAATTTCTTGTTGGCCATTTTTCCTAATTAATTAATGTTCCATTTCATCAGATGCATAATATTTATAGAACAGCGGTTGGTGAAAATGATCCTATGCAACACAAACATATGGAGGATTGTTTTTAAAGTGAGAGACATGAACCAGCCGGCTATGTCCAAACTACACATGCAACCAGGTGAATTTATGTCCCAGCAGCAGAGTGAGGCCAACTGGATGTCATTTTTAAATACCCATGATAATCATTTGCATTATTCTACCTAGCTTGTGACACAAACTTTCTTTGTTTCCTTAAAATATCATCCACCACAGACGGAGAAGTCCTGTCAACAAGAACAGTTTACAAAATGTTTGGCATATGTGAGGCATGTGTACGTATCAGCACATACATGTTGGCCTGTTGTTGACAGACACTAGTAACAGTGCCTTATCTGAACGCTGCACTCAATCTCAGACAACATCAGGCCATTTACAGAAAAATTCTTCAATTTTCATTTCCAAATGGTGTACAATGAGTATTAAAGTCATAACACTAATGAAATGTTGACCTGCAAAAATATGAACATCAAAAATCAAGCCATGGTGTAAATGTACATAGTTTTAAAAAAATGTTGACAGGTTGTAGATACAAGAAGTGAAAGAACATCCATGACTGTAAATGAAGTGGAAAATAAAATGGCCTCCATAGTCACCGTCGTCGTCTTCGTCGCCTTCACCACCATCATCCTCATCTTCTCTTCATGGGTGAATGCTTTAAAAAAGCACCAACAACAACTCGGTGTCAATGGAATTTATTTCTCATAATCTTTCCACATCTCTTATTTTCATTCTGAGGAACAGTATAGCTCATCAGGGGGCTTAGAAAAGTGTGTTTACATTGCCGGACTTAGGGAAGTGAGATAAAGGGATATAATATGCAAGATTATTTTGGTGGTCAACATATTTAACCCATGCTGTTCTGTGATCTGTGCAAGTGTCTTTTCTTTTGACACGTTTTATTAGTATGTAGAGTAGAATAGACACCTTTCTGTACGCTTAAGCTAATGTCTAGTGCAAGAATGTTGGTGTACAATGATGAACGAATTAAAGTAAAGAATTTACTACATTCACAGTAGCTTCAACTCTGTGCAATATATTTTGCTAGTTAGAGCCTTTTTTTGTCTTGTTTGTAGGGTTGGGAGGGGAGTTGGGGCTAACGAATAATGACACTTGGAATTTTTTGGACCACTGTAACAAAGCTATTTGGTGTCAAATGAATGAGAAAAGAGAGTGTGCAGTATTTATGTTTGCTGTGGTATGGCTTAGAGTTAAACTGTAGTTATCCATTTACAGTTTGATCTCCATTTAGAGATGCCAAGTCAATCACAGAAATGTCTGAAGAAATTTTTTTATTGCACACATTTGAATGCTGATGCCTGATTTTAAGATCACTAACTGTTTCATATGCCTTTGATTTTTTTTTCTCTTTTATTTACAGTACTGTGTGAAAGTCGTAGGCGCCCTATTGTTTTTCAGTACAACTTTTGTTACTGCATTATTGAGTCAGTAAAAACGATTTTATGTTTCCAAATGTTACTTTTCCAACAATAAAATGAAATGTTACACAAAATGAAATGAAAGCAAGACATAATGAAGTCTGCTGGTTTTTGTCTGCAAAAAAAGAAGTAAGTGTGACAGTCAAACTCTCCAGAAGAGCTAGGCCAGTTCTCCAAGACACTCAGTAAAACTTACCAGCTAAGTACTGTACAGTATGATGCAGAAGTCTTAGACACATGTAAAGACTTGCTGTGAAGCAAAGATACCTTTGGAAATAATGAAGCTGTTTCTACATAAAAGAAAACACTATTAAGTGCAGTAAACAGTAATAAACTAAAGGAAGTCAATATTTGGTGCCTTTTTCTTAAACAGTGTTCCCAGGTACAATGTGTTAATTTTTTTTTTAAAGGAAATTAGCTTTTAATTTTTACTGAGCATCTTGGAGAATCTGCCACAGCTCTTCTGGAGACTTTGACTGTCATACTTACTTCTTTTTTTGCATACAAGTCCCAGCAGCCTTCATTATGTTTTTTGTCTGAAAAGTTTTCTGTAATATATATTATATGTGTTGCTTTCATTACTGGCATACAAAGAATTGTGTGTAACATTTTAATTTTTTGTTGGAAAAGTAAATTTTGGAAATATAAAATCTTTTTGTACTGACTCAATAATGCAGATCTAAAACAACCAAAAGTTATACCTAAAAACAATAGGGTGCCTAAGAATTTTCACAGTACTGTAGATGGAACATTTGAGTAGAAACTTGTACTTTGATGCTCCAATTAGCCATTGATGCAACAGGATTTAGTTATACTTTAGTGGAGGCATTTGACTCATAACAACGATGCTGCACCTACTGAAACGTGTAATCCGAACATTTAACATACTGTAACTGTGCGCAAACTCCATGCTAATGGAGCCAATTGTGCCATTTTCTGATTGGACTTTTAAGCTAAGTTCATCTTATTGATTTGCTGTACAATTAGCATGATCTGGTGAGTATGTTGTTGTAAACATTTGTATGAAGGATTAATTAGATGATTGCACTGCATTGCTGTCTGTGGAAGGTCTGCTTGTTTAATGATTAGGCCCAGTGTACTTATTTTGAGGTGCAGCTGAAGTGATCAACCACATGAGATATGTCAATCTACAATCAGTCTTAATGCCAAGCCATTGTAGGAGTTAATATGTGTTGAATATTAGCAAAAATTAAAGTCTGCTCGAAATATATGTTTACAGTGTACCATACACTATAATGCATTGCAAGGTAATTATATTGCTGTTCATTTTTCTTTGTATCAACACTGTGATTATCTCATTCCTTTCACATCTTTTTACATGCTGGATTGGTGTGTGTATGTATGTTCATTAAATTATACTATATCTTACTATATTTTACGTGTATATCTATCATAACTGATGGGTTTTAATACATGCACTCAGCTAACCGTCTACATTACACCTTGCTCATACCTACGTTTACAACTTTTAAGAAAAAACAACAGTGGAGATGCACATTGTAGGCCATCTGTTGCTATGTTTCTCATCCCCCTAATCCTGATCTTTCAGTGTAAAAAAAACATCAGTAGAATCACTATTTGGGTCTATCATTGGGTGGTGTTTCATTGTCACACACACAAGTCATTGTCCACTTTATTAGGATCACTGGCACCTCTGCTCATTCATGCAGTTGCAGATTGTGGTCATAGCGCTCAAATCCCTGCACTGTTTACCTGATTTGGATGTAAATACCCCAAAATTAAAGGTGAAAGTCAGATAATCTAATGTGACTAATATAACACTCAAGGTTGTGCAGTTATACTGAATATCAGCAAAGCTGGGATCTGGTTGTAGACATGAGGCCATAGGGCCAGTGCTGAAGATAATCACAGTCGTGCTGATATTCAGTATAACAGCATGGTCTTGACTGTCAAATTACTTTTATACAGTAGTTCTACAAGCACAATTTATTACTTAACACTAAAATATTATGATTTGTTTGTTTATTTAATCAATTATTTGGCTCTGCCAACACAAATACTTTGGTGGCTGGACTGGTACTAGACTGCTGCCAAGCAACATATAAAGGTTTTCCTGCACACTTGATTGCTGGTGTGTAAGTCTTCATATTACAGCAGAAAAAAATTAATAATGCATTTAATATACTGAACAAAAATATATGGTGGATGGATTATCTCAGCAAAGGATAATTGGTCAATAACACAGATTTAAACAAATTTGTGAACAACATTTGAGAGAAAACGACCTTTTGTGTACATAGAAAAAGTCTTAGATCTTTGAGTTCAGCTCATGAAAAATGGGAGCA
>JAOVVH010000043.1:22374184-22388448 GCA_028566435.1 Scorpiodoras heckelii
TTGCCTGTAGCTGTGAATGTGTGCGTGAGTGTGTGTTGGCCATGCGATAGACTGGCGACCTGTCCATGGTGTACCCCGCCTTCGCCTGATGACGCTGGGATTGGCTTCAGCCCCCCCGTGACCTTGACTAGGAGGATAAAGCGGAAGATAATGAATGAATGAATGAATGAATTTTTAATGCAGCAAATCAATGCTATAACCTCAGTAATGAGTAAGCAACTTTTATTTGATTTTGTTTTATATTTATTTTTGTTAAAAACTACAACAACACAAAAAACCCACTTTCCTTATGGGAACCAGAAAAATGTCTCAACAACGTCAAAAATATTAGATATTCAGGGAGTTTTTCCTTGCCACCGTTGCCCCAGGCTTGCTCATTAGGGATAACATTTGGGAAAAATCTTATATAAGATATAGGTTATTCTGGATTTAATGTCTTTGTAAAGCTGCTTTGGGACAGTGTCCATTTTTAAAAGCATTTTAGAGATAAAATTTTATTGAATTGAATATCCCTATGCTTGTGAAATACAGATAAAATGATATAAAGATATAAAAACATGGCACACACACACACACACACACACACACACACACACGCACACAAACACACACACACACACACAGAGAGAGAGAGAGAGAGAGAGAACTGTTTATTATGATGCATCACACAAAAACTTTTATCCAATCAGTTTGATGCAAGCGTTTGTTGGTTGTTCAAGGGAGGAAATGTAGATCTGTAACTTCTGTAAGCAGCAGAGTGTAATGCAGTGTTTTCTGTGACTAATAGTGTTGATGCTCTTTCATGACACCTCCTGCATCTTCCCTTATGCTCATTTTGTTACTCTGTTTGGACCAAAGGACAGAAGATGTATGGACAAAAAATATATTTTTATGTGCTGTTAACACTCTTAGCAAAATTATGAATGAGAAGAACAAGAAAATAAACTTTAAGGTGCACACTGGTACAACACTTCAAGTTGGGAAGAGAGATTTAAGGTGTAGGCAGAGTCAGACTTACTGCTGATTCATTTTGTATTCTAATATATAAATAATGACATTAATAATATATAAATATACAATCTATCAACAATGATATACATATATGTAATGCTCGTATTTATGGCACACATATTCACAGCTGTTTCTTAAATGTCATTATAAAACTATTTGAAAACATGAATTATTTGATCATGTTTATAGCCAGTCAAGTAATATTATATTTATATCGAAATCTACTGTAAAAATTACAGTTCAGTAAACATGTAGTAAAGTTGCCATTTGTTAACAACTGTAATTGTAGCTGGCAAGATGTAGCACAGTGGCTATCTGGGTGGAGTTTCTGTGCATGTTCACTGGGATAAGGATCTGGATCCACCCTGACCAGGATAAAGTGCTCAGTGAAGATGAATGAGTGCACTACTGCTATAAGAACATATGCTACAACAGGAAACTACAACAGAAGGATTTCCAGCTCTCAGAGAGGTTTCAAGCTAAAACTTATTTAGGAAGTGTTTTTAGGAAGGTTTGCTATAAAGAACCCTTGAGGAACCCATATCTATCTAGTGGTGTACAGTTGAATGTATGTGTGACCTTTCATTTTCACAGAAATCCTTTTTCCAGGTGAAAGCTGCTGGGATTTAATTGGGTATTTCATATGCTGTATCATCATAAATCACTATTAGTAAAAATGTGCAAAACATTAAGGCACATTGCAGCTGCAGTGTGGTAAAGACAAAGTCTGCAATATCATTAGAATTGAATGGGGAAAAAAGTGACTGCTACGTGCACACAGTCTAGTGCAATACGATCCCTTAACACTATTTATGAAATGTCTCAAAAACTTAAATGTAGCATTTATAATACTTTTGAGGCCAGAGGACTGTTTCTTTCTTTAGTAAATCAAATTACTCAGTGCCTCTCAGATAACTCATTCCAATCTGATTGCAGTGAGAGCACCACCTTCCACAATAAAAAATGCTTTTTGTCAAGTAGACCTTTAAATTACAAAAGTGAGCATGGACAATATGTTTCCTGATGGCTGGCTCGAAGCAGGCAGACCTGAGGTGAAGACCAGTGTGGACAATGTGTTACCATGTCAGAGAGCTTTGTCCCAGCAACCACAATTGTTGCCTGAACAGGACAAAATTAAGTTTGTAAATATGGTAATAATGTCATCCACCCCCACATTAATAATATATAAATATACAATTTATCAACAATGATATACATATACGTAATGCTCGTATTTATGGCACACATATTCACAGCTGTTTCTTAAATGTCATTATAAAACTATTTGAAAACATGAATTATTTGATCATGTTTATAGCCAGTCAAGTAATATTATATTTATATCGAAATCTACTGTAAAAATTACAGTTCAGTAAACATGTAGTAAAGTTGCCATTTGTTAACAACTGTAATTGTAGCTGGCAAGATGTAGCACAGTGGCTATCTGGGTGGAGTTTCTGTGCATGTTCACTGGGATAAGGATCTGGATCCACCCTGACCAGGATAAAGTGCTCAGTGAAGATGAATGAGTGCACTACTGCTATAAGAACATATGCTACAACAGGAAACTACAACAGAAGGATTTCCAGCTCTCAGAGAGGTTTCAAGCTAAAACTTATTTAGGAAGTGTTTTTAGGAAGGTTTGCTATAAAGAACCCTTGAGGAACCCATATCTATCTAGTGGTGTACAGTTGAATGTATGTGTAACCTTTCATTTTCACAGAAATCCCTTTTCCAGGTGAAAGCTGCTATGGGTCATTTTTTACTGTCAGTTTCCTTCTGTTTTCATCTAGAAGAACTTTAAGCAGGCCTGATTCCAGTGTGCCACTGCCTACAGAGTTCAAGGATGTACATTTGGACACATGGAGCATAAATAACAGTGACTACTCAATAACCAGGTCATAAGGGATACACAACTGAGGAGTCATTCACAGCACAAATTCAGTTTATAGCTCCCACATGGACAGTGTTTGTCATACGTGTGATACATATGTGTGTTACCTAGACTACTTTTCCAAAAATATAGTGGATTATGGCTCCGATTCTATGTCAGTAATGTAGTTTGTGTTAAAATGTAGTTTGCCATAGAAAACTATGAGCTCATGGTTGCAGAAAAGGATAATGAGGAGAGTTGCTGAGTTACAAGTATTCTTGCATTACTAATCCGAGATGAAAAGGGGCATAATTTTTATTTACTAATGACAAGCAGTGATCCCTTGAGCTTTAAGCAAGAACATGGAACAGCCAGAAGGAAGTGACTAAATTACCTCAGACACCTGGGCAGCAGGATAAAGTAGATAAGAAGGCGTCAGTCCATTAAGTGCTATAACAATAAATAATAATGCATGAAGATGGATCATCTAGAGCAGGGGTGCCCACACTTTTTTAGCTTGCGAGCTACTTTTACAATGACCAAGTCAAAAAGATCTACCTATATATATATATATATATATATCCCATTTCTACCGTCTTTCATGTGCAGTACTGTTAACAGTTCCTCTTCTGCAGCCATATCAGTAAACACCATCCACATAAAAATGCACAACTGGACTGTGTCACTCACGTCTGTAGACTCATCCAATTGCAGTGAGAAACACTCCATGGCTTCACAGTGCCATGTAACTGTACTTCTTGATACCTGGAGAGCTCTGACCAAAAATAATATTTCTGGTTTGTTTTTAAAGTCTCGGAACAACGAGTCAGCTGATGGTCAGCTGTAAGAAAAATGACTGCTGTCTGGATAACTGGGATTTTAGTTCCTTCACCTTTTACTTTCTCAGCTCGCTTTTTGGAAGGAAGTGCCATAGTTTTTATGAACAGTTCGAAAATGCCGCTCCACATTTCCCTTCTTTGGAGTAGCAATGGTAGACTGGCAGATGAGGCAAACGCACATCGAATATGACATTGTGAAAAAAAGTCCTCCTCCCATTCCGTATGGAAATGGTATGTTTTTTGCTTCTTACTTGGTCCGGCTCCCCCACTCATTTTATACCCTTTCGTGAATTTAGAACCAATAAATTGGATGCTAACCTAGGCAACTCGCGGTTTTTGGTGCGGTTGTATGCACATGCGTGGTAACCCATGTGTCAGAAAAAGTCAGATATCACACTGGCTGACGTCTATTTTTTTAATGCCGTGCGATCTACCCATATTACCTTTGCTATAGACCGGTAGATCGCTATCGACGCATTGGGCTCCCCTGATCTAGAGTAATAGGATCAGAGAAGAGAGGGAGTGATATGTCAACACTCATAACTAATGACCAGCTAATCACACCCAAGCACAGTAATGATTATAATAACAGTGAACAATTTTGAGTAGGTGTGGATCTCTGACCAGACCTACTTGTTTACGAGTCATTTGAATGTCACTTGAAAATTTATATATACTATATATACTTTATCCTGGTCAGGGTTGTGGTGGATCTAGAGCCTATCCTAGGAACACTCTTAACAAGGACAGAACACACCATGGAGCAGATACATTTGGATATACATGCGAATCTCTGCACAGACAGAAAACTGAGCTCCAGTTAAATTCTAGGATACCATATGATACAAAAAGATTTTCAGGGTGTCAGGTAATTTAGGTGAACACAGATGCAGTACAGATTAAATTAAATTTACAACAAAACGAACAATACAAATAACATGAACCTAAATTTTCAGACAAAAACTATGGGTTCAAGGCAATAATGTACATAAATTACACAGTATAAACAACAATGGAAGACAATGAAAGATAGACAGAAGTTTCTACAGAAGACAGGAGCTATATACTAGTGCTCCTTAAGGTGAATCAAGACACAAGGGAGAGTGATCAGTGGCTTGTGAGAGGGTCATGTGGCATGCAGAGGCTGGTGGGTAATGTATTTCTGCACCATTTGATACTCACAGGTCCAAGTCAAGTCTCAGGTTTCATTTGTTTGTATCATGTGTGGCTGTGCACATGTGTAAACATGATAATAAGGCAGGGAATGACATTCAGATATTTCTTTAATGTTACTCAATAAATAAAATTTATAAATATTGTTCATGATTCCCAAATCTGGAGTCCAGCCTCAAGTCTTTTGAGGATGTGCCTCAAGTCAAATCTCAAGTCTTCATCTCTGTTTGGCACTACAACACAGGGAATAAACAGCTAATTGAGAGGTTAGTCATGGGTCTAAAATACTTTCCGTAAAATCATGCATGCTTTTGTAGCACTTCCTGGCAAACTGCCTTGAGCTCTTAAGCTGACTATTAACTTCTGATTCAACTACTAATTATTAACTGCAAAAAAATGTGAAAATAATTGAAGAGAATATAGAATTCCCTTAATTGCTTGGAGGGGTGCTTTATATATATTTAAAAATCACATGAAATAAATAGTTTGATGGCCCATCTTATTTTACAGAATACACACTGAATATGAATGTGTTTGAGATGAATTGGTGTAAAAAAACTGAGATAAGAAAATGGTTTAAGAAATATTAGAACCAAGTTTTACTTGTTAACTCTGTGATGTTTTCGTATAGCCATGTTTCTTCTGTTGTGTACTACACTTCGGAAGTCTAGTTGCCATGGTACAAATAGAGTCCTGTGGCACAAAATAAAGTAACTGGTTTCTCTAGAGAAGCCAATTTATCAACATGCCAGAGACACAAAGAGCAGCACATCCTTCACTGGCTCAATTTCCTCCTTCTCCCTCTTTTTCTCTGGTTCTCTCTCCTTTTGTCTGCTTACTCTACTATTACCTTTCTTTCTCCTTTCCTTTTTTTGCCTGACTCTAAACTGTTTTAGTTATCTCAATAACTAAAAGCCATTAACCCAATTAAAGTCTTCATCTTGGATCAAATACAACATAGGGGATCAAAACATTACATTACAAAGTGAATGTAGAATGGTGATCATAATATATAAGCTTACTTAACCTTGACAAGCTGATTATTTTTCCCCCATACTGTTTAGAGATAGGGTTTCGGTACAGCTTCAGAAATCTGACTTTCTAATGCTCTCCCAGGCATTAACAGGCAGGAGGGGGAAATTTCATCTCAGGTGTTTTCCATCCGTTCTTGTGCACACAGAATGAACTGATTCCTAATGGGTCCCTGATTTCATGTTGAAAAATGACCCGAAGGCAAACTCCCCCTAACAGGTGGGGTCCAAGAGTGCCCCCACCAAAAAGAAATGATTTATGGTATGGATATTCTGACCTCTGTGCAAGCCATTAAAGACCTTGGGTCATTAATAGAGTCTTTTGTTTTGGTTTTTTTTTGCCATTTCCCTTTCAGCTGATAACAATATGCAGCTGGATGAAAAGTGCTACAAAAACCATTGCCATTACCTTTTTTTGTGACAGTATATAAATTACATTTACTGCTTGGCAAACCATGGAAACGCTACATATAGCAGCATGAATTGTTATGTTATTCTTCCCAGACAGAGCAAAGAGAATTCATAATAAGGAAGGTGTCAGCACATGAAAGGCAAATTTCACAGAGATAAGAAACAAAGAAGACTTGGTTCAAAACGCTGCCACTCCAGCATAGCTTTTATGGAGGCTTTTTATTTCCTATTCATACAAGTGCGTTTCAACAACTCAGCTTCATCTCTTACCTTTAAAAATGTCTGAGCTACTTCTAGAGTGAATGAATCACAATCACTACCAACGATTTTTGGACAAGCGGAAAGAACAAATCCCCAACAAATTACCAAAGTGAAAGAGAATTTTTGTATTTCCAGAGGCTGGCACAATAAAAGAACTAAATGTCCTTTCGCAGCTGGAGCCTTTATTCAACTTGGCTTGAAAGCATCATAGTAATAACAACATCAACAAAAATGAATATATTTATCCTGTAAAATTGTCAGTATAGCAGATGTAACTACCATACTACTAACATACTATTCTTCTTAATTTTCCCTAACAGATCATGCATGGGATTGCAATGTCTCACTGAAGAACAGTTTGAGACATATTCCAGTTCTATCTCTGTTTGTATCAGACTGTAAACACTGATATTAACATCATCAAACTGATAACACTCAGAAAATCTGTTATTATAACATTAATCTACGATACTGATCGATAGTACTGATTTACAGTAAGACAAGAATTGATAATATTCTTAAATGCTTAGTGAGGAACAGGCAAAGTTTGCAACTCACAAAAACATCCCTCTAATCTGTTAAATTGCAGCACTCCCTTGAGTCAACCCCACACTCTTCAGCCCCCAGAATTTGCTGCCAGCATCCCGCATCAGGCAGGCTGTCTCTAAACCGCATGAAACTGATTGAAAATCTGATAAGTGCAACATCATGCGAGCAGCTGCATAAAAAAGGAGTACTGCCTTTGGCTAGTTCTCTTTGACCATTTAATTTGTTTTGACTTCCTTTAATCTTGTGCCTACAATAAATGAACTCTCGATCTGGCTTAACAACATAGCTCCATTCTTTTTGGGGCGTGAAAAAATGAAAGAAAACGTATCCAAAAACCTGAGAGGAAGCATGGCTGGCCAGTTAGCACTGGTCCGTTCCTATTCATGCTTGGATACAGAAGACTGGGATGAAAAGCGAAGCTTCAGAGGACATCTTCTGTTCACGTGGCCCAGATCCAATCCACTTTGTGACACAGAGGCCAGGTAACTAACATCAAGATCACTTGGATCACCTGTCACCTCTGTGAAGATCTGTGTGTCTGATTACAGGCTCAACGTACAAAGAATTCAAAGCCGTTCTATGTTTGATGGCTTTAGGCACCTACAGTAAAGCTAAATATTATGAGGGCATATGTGGGCTTGACTTACTCTATTCAGACAACGCCACTGAGCAAAAACAGCTCTCTTAACTTGCAGACACAAGGTTGATAGACGAATCCATATTTTATATCATCAATGTACAAAGAGTGAACTTCGTTTAAATGAACAGGTGCAGCAAGTACAAGCAAAACACAGTAGTGCAGGTGCGAAAAGCTGTTACCTTTAGAGCTCTTGCATTGTCCAGAAATGAATGAGTGGCTATGGGTTTCTTTAGCCCCATTTAAATGATGGTGACCCTAAACTGTCATCCTTCATAAGTTACCCTCAGTTAGCACTCTCTAGCTCATAGGCCGGATAACCTGGATTATGGAGACAGCTGCTGTGCAGTCACGCAACACTGGGGCAAATGTTCATGCTGATAATTGGCTGAGACAGCTTGAAGAATGTGCTAGATGTTCCTCCGGTGTAGCAAATTTGCTCCAACTGTAACAGTCAGAATACGAACAGAACAAAAATAATAGCATCATTAAGACAAGCACACAAAAGCACAACTCTGGAAAAGTTTTAGGATTACAAAATTTTCAGACAAATAGACATGATGATGAATGTGCATTCATGAGGTAAGAGATATTTAGACTTCTTTTTACTGAGAAAAATACTGTGCAGTAGATCAACAACAACTTGATTTTCAACATTTGACCTTCTCCGCTAACTCAGTTATGTAGTATAATGCTAATATTGCAAATAGAGTTAAAGATTTGTAGAATGTTAATCTTGCCAGCTCAGTAGAAACACCAGCAGTGACACACACCTCTCTGACTATTCTTTCTATAACAATCAACCTACTTGATTTCTTTGCAACAACAACAAACATCCGCTGTTTATTTCTGTCATAGTATTTGAGCCAGTAATCAAGTTTTGTGTAATAAACAGGAAGGTTATTACTCATGAAAACAGACAAACAAGAAGAGAAACATTTTGTCAGATAAGAGACCTTTTTTTAGCCGAGGAAGAAAAACCACCTGTGGAGTGATTAATATCGCTCCTAAACATGACCTGACTAAGAGTCATCTTTGTTTCTTATAAGCAGCATAATCTGATGACTGAAGAAACATGTGTAGCTAAAAATAAATGGCCAAATAATATACTGTTTTATTCAAGGTTGCTACACCAAGACCTCAGATGTCATCAACGGCAGCCAACGTGCAGCATGTATAGCATTCCTTAACTGAAAGAACTTCCTGTAAACATCCAAGTGCTTCCTGTGTCAGATCCCAACCCTTTGAAATACCAGTTAGTGCAGGGTCCAGGGTTCCGTCTGACTAAGGCCACTTCCGTAGCAATGCCATAGGAATTTAATGCCATCATAGCGGATCATCCGCTAGAATCAACAAACGGATGCAAGGATACTGAGTTGGAAAAAAAAAAAGACCTCATCACCTGAAAGCCACTTTACATCAAGCAAATATGAATATGAGTAAAACATTTTGACATTGCAGCCTACTTTAGAATATCACACAAATTTTTGAATATCGCTTTACAAATATTAAAATAATTTCTCATGACCACCGATAACTCAGCTTAAACACCTGAGATAGTGAATTTATGCTTTTTTGGTTGAAAAGGTATAATGTTATTAGTTTTTTTAACATTGATGGGGTTTTTTAGCTTTATGCTGCAGTCCGCAGGTAATTGAGCAATAATACAATTTGTGTTGTTTTGGCTTTGCACTGCAGAAAAATTGAATTAGATGAGTAATGGAACTGAAATGAAATAGAATATATGCCAATAAAGTATAGAATGTCATCTGAAATAAGGATAAGTCAATATCAGGTTAACCGTACTGACATTCCAGCCCATTCACTGGAGGAAAATACACTGGCTTCACTTTGATATATTTAATTGGGATAAATGTCCATAATCTTTATTGCTACAGTATTTAGATCTATAATTATAATCTATAATAATTATAATGCCTATAATGATAATTTCTTTTATTGTACTGATTGCATACACTCACTGTCCACTTTATAAGGAACACCTTCTTTTATGCACTTGTCCAGTCAGCCAATCATGTGGCTGCAGTGCAATCTATAAAGTTATGCAGAAACAGATCAAGACAAACATTTGATGTTGGTAAATTAGAACAGGGGAAATGTGTGATCGCTGTGACTTTAACAGCGACATGGTTGTCCAGAAAGGTCCAGCTCGTCTCCTTTAAGAGCACTCTCTAGACTTTACAGGGAGTTTAATGGTGCAAAAAACAAAAAACATCCTGTGTCCCAAGGGTCTGCAGGCTGAAACATCTCATTGTTGAGAGAGATTAGAGGTGAATGACCAGACCTGCCAGTAAGTCTATAGTAAGTCATATAAGCACTCTTTATGCCCACAGTGAGCAGAAAAGCATCTCAGAATGCACAACACTTCAGACCTTAAGGTGAATGAGCTACAACAGCAATAATCTTGATTTAAAAACACAGCGTCTCTTCTGCACGACATGACATTACTTGTTTTCTGATACTGTGAGAACAGAATAATGTGCTATTATTTTACAGAAACACGTTAACTGCTCATATCCAACCAAATGCCATCAAACTTAGCGAATGTTGCTTTGAGCAGGACAAATACCTAAAACATAACCCAAATTACATTATAAAGTTTCATGGCAAAATAATTGACTGTAATTTATCCAGCTGAATAAGTTTCACTTAGTGTGGAGAATTGAGGGTAATCCCTGAAACCAGAGGAAACTGGCGGCATTACAGCCCTGGCAGTGTCATAGGATATCTAACTCCATGCTGGCATGGCTTACAAGGTAGAATTGCAGAGACTATATGCATTATAAAAGAACTCTGACTTCATAATGGCACACACCATGTTAATGTGTTAATATCATTCTGCTATTTATCTTCATCCAGATGTTTTATTGGTCATTTAACAGCAAAAAAATGTGTTCCTGTCTAACACTGACTGCACTCAGTAGGCTATAACAGTGGTGTCAACCAACTCTTTTATGCATAACAGAGAACTAAGGCAGAGTTAAATAACCAAATCTGTCTGATCACTTCTGTCTACACATGCTACATGCCATGCATATTTGCGATGATGTAAAGCAGCATGGATGACAGTTGTGGACAGTACCTGGTCAGTGTACATTAACGAATTATCTGAGAGCTAAAAAAAAAACTGGCCTAGGGAAGATAAGTACCTTTAAACTGAGCCTAAGCCACTTGCAGGGTGAAAAGATTACTTCAGGAGAAGTGAGCATTTCAAGTGGGCCATTTAAATATGGAAGGTGCTCATGTTTGTAAGTCTGAAGAGGGTGCTGGGGACATATTAGCCCTGGGGCAGGTGACTCACAAAACAATGCTTGCACAGTGTGTAGAGGATGCAGGAGCATGGACCCTGAACTGAAGGCTTGAGGGAGTAAAATGACTTTCAGGAACATGCTAACAAGGGGGATGTTTTGTGTTTTACATGACAAATGCATCCATCCATCATGGCTTTCTGTCCATTCAGCAAGTGCTTAATTGTTTTTTAAGTGCTTCACCAACTTCACTCTCTTTCTCAGATTAGCTTTCCGATTTTTTTTCCTAAAAAATGAATTTGTATTTGTTATGATTTGTCTGAATTCTTACTAATTTCTTACGAGAGCAAGTTGATAAATAGAGGGAAAAACAATTCCAGCATTTCTCTGGAATATTTTACAATTTTCTTTTGTAAAGTGCGCAGCGTCTTTTGACATGACTGCTAAACTCCACTGCACTACATTAGGAACCTGGTCAACCACTTTAAATTATTTTCACAATTCAACATTAGAGACAAAAACATTGTTGCATACTAATTCACAGGATTAAGAAAACTAAATTTAGTAACTACACAGAATAGTACAACTACTATAAGATCTACGTACATAAAATGCATAGATTAATAATTATGTAATGCTTCCATTATGTATGCTTAGTACATCAGGAAATAATGAAGCATGATGAGTCATATATAAATAGATATTAATAACGGTAAGGGAAAACTAATGGTAAAATATTGTCTTTTTGTACACATTGTAGGCTAACCCAAACTTTAGGATAATAGGATCATGCTAAATCGGTGCAGTCTAAGTATATCGCCATTACAAATCAAGATTTGAATTTGATTTCAGTGACACTAACAAGTTGCTTTGAGACAAGATCAAAATCAATCCACTTTATAAAAATTGCTGCATTCAAGCACATTGTGACATTTGCCAATAAAAATAGTTTTAAGAGCAAACTTAGAGTTGATTTTAGTGTACATGCGATTTTAGAAGACAATATATTAAACAGTCGTTGTGAACTTTGCAGAAATGTCTACACTTCATTTGTATTTCTAAATGTATCCTGACCTTTTTAGTTTAGAATTGGAGGTGGACACAAATACCAGAAAGGGCTGTGCTAAGGATTACTGCATATATTCGTTCAGTAGTTAAGTATTACTATGTGCTTACGTGTAGGTAGACCTTATAGAGTGGTTGAATTAATTAAGCTCAATGTCTTCTCAGTGTAGTCTTGGTGATGTATCCACTTGGTAATGAAAATGTATAGAGAAATTGATAGAAATGGACACTAAATGGTGATAAGCTGTGCTGTGGCAAAAAAAACCTCACAAAGCAGTACAAAACAGTAAAATGGCAGATGTATCAGTTATGCAGCATAGGATGTGTCAAGAAACAAAATTCCTCCTGGTAACTCTATAAAGAAAGAAAGTATTCTGTCATCCTTAAGTTTATTACATGCCAATTTTCTGGTATGCAAAGACTTTGAAATGAGCATCTGTTTAGTTATTATGATAAACCTTTATGGCCCACCTTCCTCTTCCTCCCCCTTCCAGTGTGTTTTAGTGGGAGGGCTGGTGTAACCGGTGGAGGGGTGTAAGTAAGGGAGGCCCTCTTGTTTTTGACCCCCAGAGTCAGTTATATAAGACACAGGATTGAGCTCTAAGCAAACATCCAGCCACTGTACACAAACCTGCCACAAGCCGCCTGCCATCACAGCTCTTGGTGCACGCTGCAGCTCTCATGTTCTAGGAGGAGGAGGAAGAAAGAAGCCGTGCACATCTCTGTGGGAGAGCTCCAAGCAAGACCTGCCCTCAGTCTTAGAGTGGCGCTGATATACAAACACATTCACACAGCCCATTCACACACACACACACACACACGCACAAACAGTGCACACAGACACACACACAGACACTCAGCCACACACGCAGGAGCAAACAGTATCTCTCCCTTTCTCTCTGTCGAGCTCACCCACCCTCCCTCTACCTCCCTTCTACACACACTTACACATTTCACACACACATATACACACACACACACACACATACACACACCACTACAGTATATCAGCTCACGACTAGAGGAGAGACGGAGGGGAGAGCAGAAATGAATGTGAAGATCCTGACGCTGGTGATTGTGCTGCTGCTTTCTCTGCTGTGTTCAGCCCGTGCTGGTAAGTCTGGGAGCATGCAGGCTGTTGCCTGGAGCCTCCCTATGCTCCTCTATTTTCTCTCTCTCTCTCTCACTCTCTCTCTCTGTCTATATGCTGTTAGCTTTCAGCTTGGCTAGAGGCAGCTGTAGTTGATCAGTTACCCAGCCATAGTTAGCTTTCTGTGGCTGTGGAGAGGAGGAGAAACAGCACCTGGGCTGTACACTGTACTGCACTGCAGAGGTTTGCATGTTGTTGTTGTGTATTCTTTTGGTTTTTTTTTTTTTTTTGCTTCTTGACCAGAATGCTGTCAGTTGAAGCCAGAAATGTGTAAGGATGAAATGATTGGGTGATATATTCCTGAGTACTCCTGTACATGTCATGTATTGCTAAGCTAGCATTGAGGTTGCCATATCTCACCAATGTACTACATATGCTTATTCCAACGTTCTTCATATTCCTTGATGTTACACAGAGAAGCTGCTCGTTTCATTCATTCAGTCTGGGTGATTTCTTTGAAAACAGCCACGGTGCTGGCAGTGCTGAAATCTACAGTCAGGTGCACAGTGTGGATGGTTGTATTTCCAGAAGCAAAAGGATATGTGATGTGATCATTATGAATTTTGGATCTGTGAATGTGTGTATAAGATCACTGTATACTCAAAAAACTGGAATTTAATCCCGCAAATGAGTGTATGACTGTTTGGTTTGATAGTGTGTAATTAATGTGTAGTAACAGCATTACTACATACATATTTGGCAGTAGAGCTTTATTTCAAATGCTAGGTCATTCAAGTCTTTGCTGTGACTGGGAGCTTGTGTCAGCTGACCAGTGGCCGGCTTGCAGATGTGATGCAGGTCGCAGTCTGGTGTTAAAAGCAACAACAGAGACCCTTCTGTAGAGCTCCGCATTTCTCCAAATACTGACACCAATCACTTAACAAATGCTGGGAAGCATGTGTGGTGCATCAGGAGGAGGAGAGAGAGAGAGAATGTGTGTGTGTGTGTGTGTGTGTGTGTGTGTGTGTGTGTGTGTGTGTGTGTGTGTGTGTGTG
>JAOVVH010000043.1:22469451-22480440 GCA_028566435.1 Scorpiodoras heckelii
GATCTGAGGGAGAACCTCCGCTGTTAATTAGTAAGCATGTAAACAGACTGATAAATTGGAATGTAGGTAGCTGAAACTAAGTGTTTTTGGAAATTTGATACAGAAATGCAGATGTTTAACTGCAATATTAGTGACACTGACCCCACTGCATACACATCAGGAGGCTCAGGGTCAGAACACAACCAGAGATCCAGACAGCTGTCAGGAAACTGACCATTAACATTCCATGTGCCTGCAAAAAACCTAGAAAATAAGGTGGGGGTGAGGGTCAGTTTTACAACAGATGGTATAATCTAACAAATTTATTTTCAAGACAAAAAAAAACAATATTAACCTAAAGTTCTGGATGTCCACATACTCCGACTCTTTCTTGCCCAAACGGTATTTGAGGAGGCCCTCTCTCTGGCCTGTTTGGCTACCTAACATAGCCTGCCTCATGGTTTGTGTAGTTGGACTGTTTGGCCAAGAGTTGAATCGGTCTGTAGAGTGATTATACCTGCAGGATTAAATAAGATACTATAGCCACAACATAGGAATTGAAAAACTTTTTTAAAGCAAAACAAGCTTGCTCAAACTTACTCGTGCCTCACAGGTGTGGCCATTTGTAATTGAGGAGGTTTATCTTTTGGAGGTAGGGGTGCAGGAGGGGCAACAGATGGGGTGTAAGTGCCCTTCCGAGGAGGAAGGGGAGGTGTAGGAGGAGGAGGGGCTTCTCTTGGGGCAATTATCCGATTTTGTCTGTTTTTCTTTTCCTCTACTTTTAAACCATGGTTGAAATGATCCTCAAAACCAAAGTCTGTCACCAGTTGGCATTGAGAGTCTACAGAATCTGGTGAAAGTGCAAAACATAACTAGATCACAGCTTTAAATATGTAAATATATAATGGCTAAATAACCATAACATGTATTCAATTAATGCATTAATGCAAGGCACTGTATGTACCAGAAGTCCTTCCTGGAGTGCTACTGTTGGTATTGCCTTGTAGCATGGCCCTGGAGGAATTGCTTGCTGTTTTGGAGGTGCTTCTCTGAGGAGGGATTGGGACAGAGCCTTTAGGTGGGGCAGGAGCAACAGGCTCCATCTTCTTCGGCAGTGAACTTTTTCCTTCAACTGGAAGGAAGAACAAGTGATAACACCATCAGGACATGTTCCAGTCTGACAAGCTAAATGCCTTATAGTGACAAGGCAAAACATTAACTTGAATAAGAGAATTTAAAAAACAAAAAAAAGGTATGGAGTAACACCAACTATCATACTGCAGGTGTGATAAATATGCTGGAGAGTCTGTAAAATTAAAATTCCCCTAAAAACATTTTGATTTCTTTAATAAGAAACAGCAAAATTAATGCCAAGATTAGAGTGAGTATAAAAACATCCTACTAAAAGAGCTGTAGCACATTAGTCTGGGATGCTCTTAGTGATGACCTCCTGCTATGTTGTTCCTGGTGACCTCATTAATATCCTGCTACTAACAGATTAACCAACATGTGTTAACCAAAAACAAACAGAAATGAATTCTGGTTGGGCAGGTTCTACAGACAGATAAAATGGTGTGAAATGATAAGCAGCAGTAACCAGGTGTAAAAGTTCAAATTTTTCTTCTCTTACTATTAGCAAATGCACATGTGAACCCCCTTTTATATTTACATTATTTAGACATTTATTTTCTATTGTATGTAGTTATGAAAACTACAGGTTTGCTTGGAATCAGTGTCTTATTTGCTGATTTCTTAATCAAAAGTAAAGCATAAAGTAAGGCCTTGTTACTGCCAGAAGTGAAAAGGGAGAAAAGATCAATATTCCATTTCAACTCCACTGCGTGGTCCTAGAGCACTGATTGTTTTAAAAGCACCTGCTACTGACCGATTGAATTCATATTTATTTTAACATGTAATAAATAATGCAAACAAATTAGAAATAATACCATGAAAAATATGTCAAACTTTATAGCAGACTTTATTTCTGAATACTGACTGACAGGCTTTTTCACCACACCAGCAAGCATTTGAATAATATCTCTTATTTAACATTAGGGATGTCCCGATCCGATCTCAAAGATCGGAATCAAGCCAATCAAGGCATTTTTTAACTGATCCGTATCGGCTTTACAGAACACAAACCTAAGCCCGATCCTTTGTTTTACGTCAGTGTCATAAGCGGAGAGCACAATTTGTGGCAGGACATGGCTATAATGTCTGCTGTCTGGAAATACTTTAAATTGGAAAGTGAAACAAGTCCAACAGTGACGTGTAATGTCTGCAATGCGAGCATTGCACAAGGTGGTAAGAGCAGAGCCGCGTTCAATACTACCAATTGATATGGCACCTAAAAAATAAACACTCAGCCGAATACAGCGACTTTATTCAGACAACTCAGGCAAAGGCTGCACCTAAGCTACATACGCTAGCAGAAACTTTTAAAAGAAGAGAGAAATTTTCCAGAGACAGTGACATGGCCAAAAAGATTACAGAGGTCACTGAATTCATCGCTTTGGATGACCAGCCTATCGCTGTGGTAGAAAATACAGGTAATAAAGTTCCGGTAAAAGAAAAAATACAAAAATAAAAGAACATCAAGCAATAGCTTGGATGCAGGCAGTTTTTTCCTAAAGCACTGCAGCGCTATTCAGTTGTTAAATATATACACAGGATTAATTTATATTAATTTAATTTATATTAAATTAAATAACTAATGTACTTGAAATGTGCACTGTGTGAACAGTATTATCTAGAAAATAGAAGTATCGGTTTGAGACTCGATATCGGAAGACACTCAAAATTAATGACTCGGATCGGGATCGGGAACAAAAAGCTTGATCGGGACATCCCTATTTAAAGTTTTATATAAATTAAAATGTCATGTCAGGATTTTATTTCTTTGTAAAGTTGCTTTGGGACATTGTTAAAAGTGCTTTAGAAATAAACTGAACTGTAATTGAATTGAGTCTTTACGAGTCACTGCCCGGCTTTGCATTTGCAATCTACTTGTGATCATTTGCACTGATGCCTGCTGTGACAGTACAGTTACAGGTTATTTATGGACACTGACTATAGACTATAACAGAACCATAATACTCTGCAGTTTTCAGCTAGGCACCACTGTAAATTTGGAAAACTAATCTTACATCATGTAAAATATAGGGTTCATTCCAGCTGATAGACAGATGGAAGCTTACCAACTATCTAACTGACACTCATAAACTTTGTTTGTTACCATAGAGTCCTGGGAGTGGGACCTTCATCAACATGGCTATGAATGGGAAGTGGTGTCGAGGACTAAACAAACCATTCCAATGTTTTTGTATTTGTCACTGCAAGAGCTGCAGATTTTGGTAAAAGTTAGTGGATGCTGACTGTTCTGAAACAAAAACAGCCACCCAATTTTCTATTCCCTCCAAACTCACAGCCAAAACAAAAGAACAGATAAACTGAAACACCTGCTTGTCCTGATTGGTTAGATGTTAATTGTGCATTGAGTTTTTTTTTTTATGCTTTACAGACCCTGGGACAATACAGAGATTGCAATGTACTTCCTCTAAGTGGGTAATGTACTGGCAGTGAAGGCCAAAGATTATAAAAAGTGTTCTCTTTGTAACAGAGTTGACTCTACCTTTAAGAAATGAGCAACATGCAGATGATTAACCATATTCTGAACTGCCTTATTCTAAAAAGGTAGTACAAATGCATATCAACTCTGCTCTTGAGGTTTCAAGTTCCTTTAAATACACCAGCTGTCCTTCAAAAGTCAAAGCTTCAAGCACTTTCAAATGAATGTTTACGCATATAACATGTTTGAGCAAACAGCACATTTTTAAGGTTTAAACATACCTAAAGCTACACCATACATTTTTACATCCAATAAAATGCTACATCTTTTAATTTCTTTGACATCTCTACTACATCTTTCTGGACAAGTCTGAAACAGTCAACAAGGCTATATACCCTGCAAGAGTGTCATGTAACAACAGTCCAAACCTGTGGTCTGAGGTCTAATTGTAACACCAAATGTAGTTCCTGAGAGCAAACCGAGTCATAGCAGAAAGCTGAAGCTGAACAAGTTAACTGTCACTTCTAAAACTTGAAATTAGGGCCATTATAAACAATTTCTGCACTTGCTCAGGTTAATAAGCAACCACGGAAGATAAAAAGAAAGCAGGAGTTAATAAATAATCAAATGCTCAGGAGCGTATCCTTACCTTGGCGCTTAGCTTTCATGACTTGCTGGAAAAACGTCTGACTGCGATCATCGTCCTCTAACTCCAGCAGGAGCTCTGGAGCTTGCTCCCCTTGAATACGGATCCTGTGCGTCGCTGCCGAAAGAAAGGGAAAAGTGCTGTTAGACAGCGCATAACAAAGATGAGGGTAGAAACAATGCATCGAAAAAACCTTCTGAGTATGTACACTGTATAAGCTGTAATCATGTAGTGACACTAAACAGTAAACTAACAGAGCATGCAAAAAAGGACTAATTAAATTGACTCATGCCTCAAATAGGATTTTTTTTAGTCTCTTATTTCCCCTTATAAAAGTACTAACTTAACTGTCAAGCACAGTATTAATAGAAACTATATTATGAGCAAAAAAACTGCATTGTTCTTACTGCTTATTGAGAGGTCAATGAGAAGAGCCTCCTCTGCTTCTGGGAAAAAAATGGTGCAGGAAGTTATGACTCGTATGTGCAAAGGTTGCTAGGGGCTGTACTACTGTAAGGAAACAGTTCTTATAGGCTCTCTGTAAATGTTTGCTTTCACATTTTCAAGGAAGCTTGAATGCAGACTTTTGAGGATTAAAATATCTTTTCTGATGTTTTAGTCATCAGGTTCAGTTTTTTTTACTCACCACAGACACTAAAAATATGATAATGCTACAGGAGAGGCGGGACTGGTGTGACAGCGTTCTGAGAAAAAAAAAACAGCACAACGTAACCGCCACTTACCACGTACTATGTGAAAATGCTTATTGATCGGTATGCACAACTGGGGCACCGGATTGGATATGACTGCTTCAGGATTTGCCAAAACACTCAACCTTAAAGAGAGAAGGCAAAATCTTTATTATGCAACTTCGTGGAGAACAGCAGTTTTGATAGTTTAACAATATCAGCACAACAGCTGAAAAGAATTACAATCCATAATTATAGTGCTTTTCCAACACACAGTGTGGCACGACCTTGCAAATTACACATGATCTTACACAATGTTGCATTTTTCAGTGCAAACTTAGCTGTGCCATACTACATAGTATACCCGTCTGGTTACTCTTCTTGCCCAGGTCTGTAAAAGGTATCAGGTACAGTCACACAGACGTCCTGATTCATGTCTCTGAACAGAACGGCTTCTCTACTGACTGAGTAGTAGTACGCGAGTGTTGCATCTGCCAAAAGTGATAGTGCCACTAAGTAACAGTTTCAATTTATTTTCACTAAAGATTAAAGTATTAGCTTGTGTTTGGTTTTGCATGCCGCCTTTAACAAACACGATACGTCTTGTGCTGACAAGTTCCCTCACTGTTCACTGGACAAGCAGTAACAATGTACAATCTGTAGCATATGCTACACTTGTGTTTATTACAAACATCTAATAAAAATATTACATTAAAACGTATAGTACAAAATACTGCAGTCAGTAGTACAAAATATTAGGGCTGCAAAAACTAATCAATACAAACCAATAATAAAAGTAGCTAGCAATGAACTTCGCTGATTAGTTGAAGCGTGCGCTATGTCACTTCATTCGACTGAAGTGGCTGAGAAGAGAGAAGCTCTTTACAGTTCACTTCCCTGCTGGATTCCTGATATAAGTTGTGTTTTAACGTGAGGTACATAATTCGTTAATGGGAATGTAAGAAGCAGTGGAAGTGTGATGTCCCTGCTTGAACCATCCATACTAAGCACACTTATTCAGTTTTCTGGTTGTCTCACCCATTTATGGTCATAGATCTTAACTAATGAATGATTAGTCTACGAGACATGTTTTCTCAATTCAAAACACAACTCATGTCATGACAAGCTGGGCAGCAAGTAGCAAAGCTTTCTGAATCATCTAGCTTGTAAAATATTAAACTGTTATTTCTCCAGAGCAGGGTCAAGTCTATATCCCTAGGATATGCAATACGCTGTACACTTTTAAATACCTTGTAGTCATCAAGTCTCTATCCTACTTTCAGTTCACATTGAAATCGTTCCTAAAATAGAGTCGACTCGCTCGTTTTGGGCATCGAAACCCGAAAGCTTTTGTGTCGATTCCACACACCAGAAGTGATTTGCCCTGTGAGTGCACAAACCGAGCAAAATTTATTTATCATGAGATAGTTCCTGGGAGTGAAACAAGCAGCAGATATTTATTTTGCTGTTATTCTGAATTTGTCTGTTCCGTATTTGAAGAAATGAGACAAGACACACAGCTGCAAAAAGTGTGGTAAGTGATGAAAAAAATGCCATGAGCATTATAAGATGGACAAAACACCATCACCTTGCCTTAGTCTGAGTGTCTCATTTGGTTGACACGAGCACTTGATAATATTCTCTTGCTTTGACAGATCATCTAATTAATGTCAGTAATTTATTGTAGTTAGTAAACTAAGCCTAGTTAAGAAAGGGTTCTGTAATACTGCTGATTAAACTGCTGCCAATAAATAGTTTAAAATATTTTGCATTTTGCATGAAACATTTTTACATAAAAAAAAATTATAACTAACCAATTACTTTGAATTTTATTGACAGATTAATCGACTATCAAAATAATTGTTAGTCGCAGCCCTAAAAATGATGTAGAGTTTCATTTTAGGGAGCGCTACACCAAAACAATGTGACTACAGGCTGTTATCAGCTGCACCATGTTTCCACCCCACAGTGCATCTGAAGCCTGAGAGACAGGTGGAAGAAAGAGAGGGAAAAAAAAAAAGTTGTGTTGAAGCACTGCGGCTTTCAGTTTCTACCACAGACAAGATCCCCCCCCCCCAAAACTCCTGACGACCATTTCTCCAGTCTGTGTCACAAAATAAGTCATAGCCTTTACTGTCAGTACTGTACTAATATTATTAAAACAAAAATATTTGCCAAGAAATGCATTTTTCAAAGTTCTTTAATTCAATAGACGGAGATTCAGCAGCATAAATTTGAGCGTGACTGCTGTGCTCACTCCTCAGGCGATTGCTTTAAAGCCCTATTCGGATAGTTTTACATGAGAAGGGTGAGTTATTATTATTTTGAATCAGAGCTTCACTGTGATTACAGTCCTGTTCAAATGCAGCATTTCAGTTATTATTACAGACTGTGCGCTCCGGTGTCAGTAAAGTATCCAGCAGCTTTTACATTCTGTAAAATGAGAGGTAGAAATAACCTCATATATATTACATGTAAATATTCAATCATAGCTTGTGGAAAGAAATTTGTAGGTGCTGGAGGAGGAATTTAGTTTCGTCATGCATGGCACAGATGCCTCGGGTCGATCAAGTCTGTGGCAAACCTCAGGAGTTGTACGACATACAACACACATCTTGTTTTTGAAAAGGACGCTCACCTCAAACTGAAATGACAACGACACCTCCCCATGTAAAGCTAGACCAATCCGAATAGCGGTTAAGACTACACAGGAATCCCAGCTTTCGCTAAAATTTTATTAAAATCCAATATAATTTTTACCGAAGTGTCTGTATTATTCATCACTCAGTATTTTAGCAAATCTATTTATTAAATATCTCATTGCAGTATTGTGGTGTTCCCAAGTGAACCCAGTGAAGCTGTGATTCTATGACAGATTTGTGTTTGCTGTGTTTAAATAGGAGAAAAGAGTAACACTGATTGGACAACAAGCTTTTACTCCGAGTCCTGCCCGGAAGCTTTTCCGTGTGAGAGGCTGAAAACTAAAACGGAGGGCAAACAAACGGCCCTTCAAAAGTCAGAGAACTTCGCAGCTCTGCGTACGTACACACACAACCACACACCTACATATGTGAAAGCTCCCATAAAGAAGCTGTATTACACCAGACTGGATTCCCCACGCTTATCCTTCCCTGACCACAGGCACTTTTAAAACACTGTGGGTGTGAGGCAAAGTGTTGGCAAACGTCTATAACACTCAGTATCACAGCAGGGTTTCCTGTCTAGTTCTGGGAGCTCTTCTCAAGCTTTACTTGGCAGAAGTAGTACACCAGGTATCAGTATCAGTATCTTGCTTGCTCCAAGTTTTGGAGTAAGAAACACTGCTGTGAGGTACAGAAGATTACACTGCCTCACAGTTCTGCTCCTGAATCCAGCACGTGCGTCGCTGGGGTGAAATTTTAATGCAGTTAGGATGACTGTGTGCTCATGTGAGGCTCGTTCAGGCTTCGGGATACCACGGAGGAATGCAGGATAATGGGCAGCACACTGCCTGACTGTGACACTACTCACGTTCTCTTAGTCAGAAACACAAACACACAAACAATCCCCAGGAACCTGGGGAACACGACTGCTGAAACACCCTACATGTGAACACAGTTCCACACGTCTGGAGATACAAGGGCATTAATAAAATCGGGATTTATTAAGTTTATAAATCCGGGAGCCTTGTGAAAGTGCCGAGAATCCTGACAAGCGCAAGATACGCTTCAATAAATGTATTTATATATCTATAACAGCTGTTCATGTAAAAAAACAGAACTTATTCTAAAAATGACCACTTCAGAAGCAGATACTCACGTGAACTGCCCTGAACTCTCCAGCAGAGACAAGAGTCGAGGTTCTCGCTGCCCCGCCCTCAGCTCATGTCCCTTTACCGTCTGAGCATCGCAGTTAAGGATTTAATAGCGTGTTATAAAGGATAAATGGCAGAAGAAAGAGGAGGTGGGGTTATATAACACCTGCATACAAAATACACAGTAAATACAAAATAAAGCAAAGCCATGATTTGTGTAATACCCAAAACCCAAAGGTGTACAGACTGACAACCTATTCGCTGGACAGCAAAACACTTTCACGCAGACACAATCATCTCTATAACTTTTGTCCTCTACAGCTAATAAACAAGCCTGTGAGCGTCACTAGTCCAAATCGTATCAGTGTCAGCTTGTTTCCCCAAGAGTAATGCAGCTTTTGCAGCAGTTATTTGCCAGTCTGATACCACAGAAGTCACGGGTCCGCCAATTAGTATGTACTGTTTAGAACACAGTAATCACATCATGTAGCAGTTCTGTCCACAATCCAGATATGAACTGTGATTCGAAGAAGTAACTGTAATCTGAATGGGTGCCGGGGTGGTCTGCCAGGATCCTGGTTCAATCCTGAGCTCAGCCGACTGTCTGTCTGTCTGTCTGTCTGTCTGTCTGTCTGTCTGTTCTCCGTGTGTCTGTGCAGGTTCCGTCTCTCCTCCTGAAAACATGCCGGTAGGTGATGCTTTTTGAAAGTCAATTAAATGGGTTGTGCTAAATTGTCCCCGAGCGTGAACGTGTGCGTATGGAGCGTGTATGGATGAAGTGGCATCCCATCCAGGGTGTACTTCTGCGATAAGCTCCGGATCCACTTACGGGAGCCCAAGGATTAGGGATTAGGGATCAATACTTTCCCCAAACAGTCAGTACAAAGGTTCTTGGATCAAGTCCATTAAGAGGTCATAAAGGAAGCAGTTACGCATATAGACACATACAAGAAGACGATGAGCCGTGATTTTCGGTTTGCTCATGAGAGCTTTCTCTGGGCGAGGCGATGATGTCGTGTGCCATTCAGGATCGTACTCGGACACCCAAGATTCACCTCCTGTGATCAGTCTGCTCAGGAAATCGGGCTCTCTCGTTAAACGGTCCAACGTTCGCTCCGAACTCGCTTGCATGGTTCCAGTAATGAAGCACTTCAGCAGGGTTTCACAGAAGCAAACGTCTGGGGACTGTGAAGCCTAGGATGCACCTGAAACGGGTCCTACAGGTGATCTCATGGGCTTACACCAACCCCATGTGTAAGCCCTATAGAGATTTCATTCTCATTACTTTCCGAATACATAATCCAGATATATATATATATATATACATATAAAACTGTCATACAGGTTGACTAACACCACCTGACGTATTGCGGATATGTAGCAGTCATATAAAAGAGTTAGTTAAAACTTAAACCCTCCTCCTTGTTCGTTTAGTCTCCTGGTCACGCTGTTAACATCCCCTAAGTCTTAGCCTCTAGTTCACAACACTGTCCTAAATATCTCACCTAACTAACTAACTCTATTACACTCAGTAACTCTTTCTCTACACTAACACACGTTTCCAGAAGGATACAGCCAGGCAGGTCTGCTCACACATTCCCAAAGAGGACAGCATGCTTCAGGTGGCCGGGTAGCTTCTCGCCAGATATTTAGTTAGCCACTGGCTAGCTGGCTAGTTAACTGGTTAAATGTTTCTCTCATACCAGTCCACACCCCTGCGGTCCACTTGTCTAATCCTTTTTGCTCTGGAGAACGGCTTAATACATAACCTAGTAAGTTAGCAAGCTGGGAAGCGAAGCCTCGAATTTACCGAAGATGACGATATTGTTTTCGTGCCAAAATATAAAACCCCAAGACTGAGAATGTTCAGTATTTTGTTAGCTAGCTTTAAGTCTCTAGTTTCATGGGTGACCGGTTGAGATGGAGCTAGCGGCTAGCTAAGCTAGTTCTACACCGAGAGGCGAAGCTTGTGGTGTCCGGCGAGGAAAAGAAAGAAGAAGCGGACATTACCTGGCGATAGTAGAAATCATTTTTTTAACCGTGTACTTTAACACCTGACTGTCGGAAAGTTCACCACATCATGTTCACACACCGTATAATGTTCAACTACGGCTGCGTTCAGAGCCACAGCGCTGGGCTCGGCTTCCACACCAGTGTACAACAGCCAAGGCGGCGAGTGTCCGTGAACATCGACACTGCGCAGGATTTGCGCATATTCCTTACAGCTACACTTTTTTCTTTTTTTTTTACCGCGCATTCTTTTACTATATCACTTCTGTTGTGCTACTAGTAAATGAGTGCCACTGTGTTTTAT
>JAOVVH010000043.1:22532043-22544435 GCA_028566435.1 Scorpiodoras heckelii
TAGCGCCTTTCTCAAACCCAAGGACGCTTTACAGTCAACATACACCTTTTTTTTTTTTTTTTTTTTTTTTTTTTTTTTTTTTTTTTTTTTTTGTGAAGGATATTATAGCAGTAAAAGAGGACTACATCTGGAGTGGGATTTTAAAAAAAGCACATACATGTGGGTGTGATGGTCAGGTGTCCACAAACATTTGGCTATATAGTGTATGTCATGCATTGAGTTTGATTTTGCTTTGCATTATACAATTCATTTGTGCCTTTTGAGTGCAGATGATTATGTTGATATTATTTGATTTGAGAACCATTTTGCTTACTTTCTATTCAAGTCCCAATCTCTAGGCATGCTTTATTCCCCACAGGCAGCAAACAAAACTTGCAAAGAAGCATCCAAAATTCCATCCATTCTTCCTTTCCCTCTATGTGGTTAACTCAGTTACAGCCTCCAGTCACTGACCCAGAGCACAGTAACTTCTCCAAAAACACCAAAAATATCCAGAATGTTGGCCAAGCCTTGAATTCATCTTTGTCTGACCCCAGCCTATTATCTGGTGAGCCACTCCAGAGTTTGAGGCATTATCCAAACTCCTGGGCATCTGGGAGTGGTAGGTTTAATCTAAGAGTTCAGTGTCCCACTGATCGTCCTTCTTGGTTACACCTGCCTTTGATTAATGAGGATAAGGAGAGAAGAGAAGTAGAAAGAAGACAGAAAAGTCAAGAAGCAGCATCAAACTCACAGAGTGAGAATCATCACATGCAGAAGCAAAGGAACAAAGTGGACAGCAGTGACACTAAGTCAGGTAAGGCAAGATTACACTCCCGTCAGCAGGTAGTTGTGTGCAGTAATAGTAAATTCATGAACTAAAATAGGAAGTCACAAAATGCAGAGGTTTTCTTATGTTAGCACCAGGTAGGAAATGCAAACATGATACAGTCTGCCACTCTATGGCACTATGTCATAACAAAATTGTAAAATCCACCACAAAATTATAAATTAAAAAAAAAAATAATTAAGATTAGAAGCTATGAAGTCTCATGGTAGCCCAATACCTTACTAAGACCCTTTATGGTGTTTTTAAATTAATTTGTCACCCATCTGTTTTTTCTTGCTTGATCCTGGAATTAGATCAAGTCACCTACAACACTATAATGATGATTTATATAAATGTTACGCTTCCTTGATTCTGCACGAAATGCAGAGGAGTAAGAGACTTTTCAGGAATATGATTTGATGTCTGAGGTGGGAGGACAAGCATTTGACAAACCATTGGTTGTGACTGCCACCCATGTGACCATATCCGTCCATCCATCATGTATCTAAGCAAGTGTTTCTCAAAAATCTGACAATAAAGAATATGCAGACACAAGTTCTGGGGCACTTTATCAATATCCAATAAAAAAATTAATCCATAGACAGTGAAGTCCTGATTCACAGTTCCTTAATATGTTTTTAAAAATATATTTTTTGTCTGTCCACAGTGCACAATATATCAAATTACTATGGAGACACCAGTGAAAGCACTGAGCTTACCGCTAAAGCTGTCAACAGCCTTCCTCTTAAACTTCAGAGGAGAAGAAATAAGAGGAGAGAAGCAAAACAAACACACAACACAAGGAACGATGCCGTTTCTGAAGGGTCATCCTCAATGTCAGACAGTCAGTCTGTTCCAAACCACAAGAAGCACAAGAAAAATCAGCAGTCTAACAGGAGGAAAACTGCCTTCAAGACTAAAATTGCTGTAGATTCTCCTAAACAGTTAATGAAAGTGAATGTAGATGAGTGTAACCAAACTGAGGGAGCAATCACAAGTATTTCCTGTACAGCTGAGACAGGAGCAATGCACAGATATGAGAAGAAATATGAAACAGAGGAGGAAGAAGAGATATTATGTACTGGAGAAAAGCAAACAGTGACAAAAAGATATCCAGCTGAGAATCAAGAGATGAGAGCAAGTCTGTGTGAAGAATGTGATGACAAAGGAGAGGTTGAGGGAAGATACACAGAGAAGAGCAGTACAGATGAAGATGAAGCACAGGAGGAGGAATCTTTAGGAAGCAACACATCTGTTAAAGAGGCAGAGGAAGGAAGAGTAGGAGAAGAGGAGGAGGAAGATGAAGAAAAGGGAGATGAAGATGCATCAAGAAGATGGAGAAAAATGGATGACAATGAACCTGATCAAGAAGAAAATTACAAAGAAGTTTTGGCATCAGGTTCAGAAAGAAATATCCAGGACAGGTGAGGTACAAGACAAAAAACTTTTAGCACAGAGGCAAAACATAGTTCTACTAATCATACTGCTTCCTATTAACTCCCAAATAATTTCTTAGATGCAGAGAGTTGTATAAAGATGAGACTGAAGATGAGCTGGCTGAGGAGGCAAACACACAGGATGATGATGACACTGATGAGGAGGAAGAGGAGGAGGATGATAATGATGATGATGATGATGATGATGATGATGTGATAGTAGAAAAAGCATCCCTGTGGTCATGCCATCCTCGTTTTGAAGATACTAAATATCACGATGATGATGAGGAGGAGGAGGAGGATGATGATGATGATGATGATGATATTGAAGAACTTCTCGCGCCACAAAACAACTCTCTGCAACAGTAATTCAAGCTGTAACTGTAACTTAATTAACATATTACAGTAGGTATGTAATCATATTTCATGTAAAACAATAAATACTGTGTTTGTTTTTAACTATAGAGCACTTTTGTTGTTGATAAGGGCAGATGAACCAGAAGAAATGCTCATATCAAAAGTTGATAATAACTGTCTAAGCCATGCTGTCACTGTGTAATTTACATCAGGTTTATGTGTACTTTAATTAATGTGTAAAGATAATTTGGGGTACGTTATGTTCTCAGTGTAACAATGCTTCGTCAGTAGCTTTGAGCTAAATAACTTTTAGAAAAAATGTTTGATACATATTTTACATGCTAACCGACACAACCAGTAAGTAAGTTGTAACCTGTATGTGTTTTTAGATATGGGGTGGCGGTACCCTCACCTAGGATAACATTGCCTCATGTACAGTACAGGGCAAAAGGGCTTACTGAGAGATTTGATGAGGATGAAAATTTTGTAAATCAAATACTATGGCCTTCCCAGTTACCAGAACAATATCATTCTCCACCACTGTCATCAAAACACTAATTTAGGGAATATTCCTGACATTTGGGAGCAATCCATACAGCTTCAGAGGCTTGTAGAATCTATGGCATGGATTTTTGGTGTCACAATTTGGCCCTACACCTTTCTAAATGTTTATTCGTTTAATTTGTTACCTGTCTTTGGGGTTTTGGTCAAAACACCTATATCACTATAATGATGATCTACATAAATATGATCTAGATATGATTAATGCATTCTATATGAATTACAGAGGAGTAAAGGACCTCTGTGACATGACTGGTATAGTAAAGCTTTTCCAAGAGTTGCAGCTGTATCCGTGTGCCACCTGTGTAACCACACCCAAGAACAAAGCTTGTTTATTGAAGTATAATCCAGTGTTTCTCAAACAGAGGTATGCACACCCCTAGGGGTATTTGGAGGTACTACAAAGGGTGCTTAACAACAATAAAGAAAATCCTGACTTTTCAGGGGTAAAAAGCAAATAATACCAATTTTTTTTTCCAGAAATGAAATGAATGTAATTATAATTATAAATATGTTTAAAACAGCAAATAACTAATTATAAATTCCTGTGCACCTGGACTGGCTTTATAATGGAACAAGTTTTGTCACCAGAGGGTATGACATATTTATGAATATGTGCTGTGACAAAAGCAAAATTGACAAGTAGCTTGTTAAAAAAAAAGCAGATGATGCACCTTCTACAAATGGCAGTACAGCACCACCTAAAAGGGAATCAAAAGTGAAACTCACAAATGTCATTGGAATTTATATCAAACTATAATATTATTAAGTGATGTATTCATTTTATAGCTGTATATAGGAAATTGTTGCATTCAGTACTCTTCTTAAAGCTTCAAACTACAATTTTTATGTTCTTTCCTTATAGTTTTCAAAACATGAATAAATGAAATTACAAACCCCATTTCCAGAAAAGTTGGGACACTTTCTAAAATGTAATAAAAACAGAAATCTGTAATTTGTTAATTCACTTGATGCTTTATTTAACAGACAAAAGGACAAAGAAAATATTTTCATTGTTTTGAACTTAATTCTGTTTGCTAAATATAAACGAATTAAGAAATTGATGCCTGCAACACACTAAAACAAGTTGGGCCAGATTACCTTTTGTTTTAATTATACTTTTTAATCATTTGGAAATTTAAGATACTAATTGTTGCAGTTTTGCTGGTGGAATTTTTGCCCATTGTTGCTTTGTACAAGAATTAAGCTTTGGTCACAGTTGTCTGATTTCCCTTGTCTGATTCTCCTCTTCACGGATCTGGAGTGCAGCCAGGCCAGTTAAGGCATGCTGTTGTAACTCGTGCAGAATGAAGCCTGGCATTGTGCTACTGAAATTAACATGGTGTTCCGAGGGAAAAGACATTGTCTCAATGGCAGTATATGACTGTCCAAATGCCAATATAAGATTCTGCATCAATGGTACCTTCACTTATATGCAGATCACCCATGCCTTGGGCTCTGATTCTCCCCCATGCCATGTTTTTGCACTTTTTTTGTTGGTAACAGTCTGGATGCTGTTCTTCATCTTTGGCATGTAGAATCCAATGTCCGTTTTTCCCAAAAAACAAGCAGAAATGTGGACTCATCTGACCTCAGTACACGTTTCCAAATTTCACCACCATGTCTGCACAAAATTTATATATTTCTTCCGCTTTTGCATAATACACTTTCAGGTTGTGTTTCTTGATGCAGCAGCAGACTATGTTAAGTGACAATGATTTTCCAAAGTACTCCCGCGCCCATATGGCTATGTCCATCATGGTAGCATGACAGTTTCTCAGACAATACCTGAGGGCTCAATGGTCACACACATTCAGCAGTGGTTTGCACCCTTGGCCTTTACACACAGAGATTTCCCCTGACCCCCTGAACCTTTTTATGAGGAACTGTGTATGGTGAAAGACCTAAACTGTCAATTCTCTCAGAAAGTTTGGCACAAAGTGGTGAACCACGACCCACCCTTGCTTGCAAAGACTAAGCCTTTGGTGGATGCTCCTTTCATACTCAATCTTGATGTCCTCACCTGTTACCAGTTAAACTGCTAATGGTGGACCCTTCCAGAAAAGTTTTCAGTCTTATTTTGCCTCTGTTCCAACATTTTTTGAGTGTATCGCAGGTGTCACGTTCTATTGATTTTTTTATATTTACAAAATACAATTAGGTTTGTCAGTGAAAACACTGAAAATTTAAAATTTTATCAGTTAAATAAAAGTTCAAGAGTTTTCATAAATTATAGTTTTTAGTGCATTTTTGGAAAGTTAAACTTTTCTATAAATTGGGTTTGTGAATAAAATATCACAGGGATACCCAAACTAGTCACCTGAACTAGTCTCTGATCTAGTCAGTACTTCAGAAATGGTCTTGTTTCAACTGTCCCGAGATCCCTCACTGATTGAGCACTGTGAGAACAGTGACAAAAGCAGGTCCAACCAGTTAAAAATAACTTATAAGGGGATAATGAGTGAAGTTAGTTGCATGATATTGCTGCAGACATGTTGTCAAACCAAATTACAGTTAAGTGTATCATTTTTATAAAGCATTTGTGTAGTTTCATGAAGTATTTCTTTGCTTCCAAACATTATTCCTGTAAGGAAAGGATAATTCAGTATTAATGATAATTAAGTTTGGAATAGGTTTCAACTCGTCTGAGCCTAACTAGTTCAATAGCAAAATACAGTGAGTGTTATTCACCCAGTTTTAGATTCTTGTACTCATTTCAAGCTTTAAACCTTTTCATATTCTTTAAAATGTTTCATATTATAATGGCTGAAATTTGGTTGCTTATTTTGCTTCTTTTATATAAATAAATGCTTACAGTTTGAATAATTATCTGCCAACAGAGCCAATAAAAATATTAAAAGCTTGAAATTAGTTCAAGTGTTTAGCAAGAAGTTTAATAATCACATATTTATAGTAAATTATTTAAATAAGTTTATTAATCATTTCTTGTGATCTTATATCATAACATACTATATTCATTATAGGCTACAGTCAAGATACTGTTACTTGCTGTAATTATTTACAGTGTATAATATCTACATATTAACAACCTTTTTTTTAAAAAAAAAACACAGTAAGCAAATGTACACTGTTCTGTGTAAGAGCAGAGATATTCACTGAGCAGCTATGCAGTATAGATTCTTTGGTGCTTGGTGTTTTATATTGTATTTATTATGGTACATTATAAATTATAAATATATTTATAAATGATCTGTTTTAACCCAGGTTTGCACTGGGATTCCGAAGAAAGTGCATAAGGCAAAAACTAGCCAGTGGTTTCTGGTGATAAATTTGATCATTTTTATGATTAGGCTCCTCTTGCAATGTTCACTGGAGATGAAGGCGAACTCATCAATGACAAATGAAGACAAGAAGATCACACATTACTTCAGGACATCTTAATAGATAAAAACTCTCTTATATCTGACTGCAGATATGGACTGAGGCTCCAGCAATTCTGTTCTTTCAAGTCGATGAACAATTTTTATAACCTATACAGCAAACACAGACAAACAGACTGAAAGATTAATCGAGAACAACACAGAGAATTACAAAGAGATGAAAGAGGACAAACTGGTGCAGGGAATCCCTCGGGCTTTTATGTTATTTGCTGGGAGCTTATCAGCTTGCCCTGAAAGAACCACAGTACTGTCACTGTGCAAACACAGGTGGGTCTGCTCGGGCGACAGAAAGAGAAAGATATATGAAGAAGAATAATAGAAAAAAAGGGAATGGATCACAATGGAGGACAAATGAAAAGAGACTGTGAGAGAGAAGCAGAATTGTGAAGAGAAAACAGATCATCTCCCCTTACACAACATGCAGAAACTGCATTTCCTAATTCTGAAATAACACAAGTATCCTCAGTGTGTTATATGTGTAATTTGAATGTAGCAAGGGTTTGAACACTTTCATATTTAGATTGGAAGCACAGCCTAGGGGAGGAGGGTGAGCTGGAGTTGGCAGTGAGAGGAGGCCGAGTGAGGGGGTAATGGGGCTGAGAGATGGCTGTTTAAGCAATGGCTGTTTAAGTGATGGCTGTTTGAACAGGCATGTTTGCATGGGTGAAAAGAGACAGAAGGACGCTAGCAGAGATGCACATTATCAGACAGACGATGAAAAAAAGCTGCCACTGTGTAAACTGCACCGGCCCAGTCTTTCCTTCTGGTGGCCATGACAACGCTACAGAAGCTACTCTTTGCCCAGTCACATGCCCTCCTTTTGACATGAGGAACAAAACATCTCCAATGTGGCAAGTCAAAGCAGACATTTTGAATCTGTTACTGCTGTAAACGTACTGTTACGAGCATTGCACTTTCTCACTATGTTCCCGAATAGCAACACACATTGTGTTATTTTAGAATAAAATAAATAATATTAAATAAATTATATAAATTATATTTACTACAATCAGTGCATGCCATTTTATTAATTCATGTTTATTCTTGATTGAAACTGGAATTAATGATAACAATTATAGCAATGGCACATTAAAAAAGTCAGATCTAAGTGATTATATTTACATAAGAATATTTTCTATGGCATGTAATCTATTATTTATTTAGAGTTTTTCCTCTGCTGAAATTCCTATATACTATATATGATAAAGAAAATTTGAAAAAGCCAGAATAGTGTATCGGCTTCAAGAACTACAAAAAAAAATTTCTCTATTATATTCACCTGAATCTGATTACTTGAGTGTCTGATTAGTACCTCTTTGTGTGACTGTGATGAATTAAAGTGACCCATTTTGGGCCTTCCCTATCTTCTCCCAACCACAGAATGCTTCTTGCTGAGCTCTAAACTGAGAAAGCCTGAAGCGTTGATATACAGATGGTGAAATCAACATTTCAATATTACAAAAGCCTTTTGATCATTGAACAGATCCACATCAGAACCCAAAGTACATTCCACTTAAAAAGAATTTTACAAATCACGGTTATAAATCATTTTACTTTTCAGTTTTTCAAACTGTAGATATAAGATTGACAAATATAAGTCTAGACCTCATGATGAATCCTATGGGTTTTAGGGGTTAATCAAAGATAATCTTGTCAGTCATATCTGTGTCCACTACAACATGGAACTCACAGTGTGGCAGTCAAAGCTCATGAACTCCTCATTCCTCACTCTTTCTCTGTGGATTGAACACACACAGAGAAGCCCATGGCCTATGCTCAGATCACTGTGGGTGTCCTGGTGCCCCTGCTGAAGAAGACAGTGCTTTGGGGAGGTCTGTCATTAAAGCTGGTGTCATCCCTTTGTCCACATCCACTTGTACACAATGCTGCTTTCCCATGATACAAAGCTTAGTGCAGGAGGGATGGAAGGAAGGTCAGGACCTTTTGAATAACCTTCCCAGCATAACCATGTAGCAGAATGAGACGCCACACACTAGTTGTTTTACATTATTTAGTCACCTTTCCTGGATATCATATCTGCATCATAACACATCATATCTACAACACAACACATAACTTCTATAAAGAAATTGTTGTTTTTTTACTATGTATAAGTAACTATTTTTCATAGTATGTTATTGATTTCATACATTCCTGCTTATATGGTAAATAATGTTTAATGGACTTTGAGCATTTAATTAGTTACAGTACCATTATAAACCTTTAAAATCCCACTGTTTATGAGGAAAAAGAAAAATGATGACTAGAGATTTTGTTGCCTTGTGCCTAGCTAAATGTCTAAATAAATGAGTATCTAATGATGGCTGTTTGTCCAACAGGGACAACCCCAACATTTATATCACCATTTCATATACTCCATACATTTTAAATTAAAGTGAAATACTAATTACCTCTTTTGAATGACCACTGATAAAATAATGTGTCTGTTTGACAGATACAAGAGAAAACTCCATTGATTTGCTTGCCTTGAAAAATCATTGAGCCCCACTAGGCTTCTGTAGAGTCATTAATTAGACCTAGAAGCTAAGAATGAGAACTACAAGTGCTACTAGAAGTCCATTAGGGCAGGATTTTCACTGTCCCATGCTCATGCTGGTTGAAGTTATGTTTTTGACAATTGTGTAAATTACAGTGTACCTCTAAAAATTCACTAGAGAGTGGCCTATAGCATGCATCAATTGTGATAACCTCTCAACTTTATTGGGTGTGAGGCTATGTTATTATTAATATTATTCCGTCAGACCAAAATCTATGGTCATGTGCAGCTGCCATATAGTGCCAAAGCAAAAATCATTCAGATATGGGAATATTTGTTAGAAGTCTTTAACATCAAACACAAGCACAAAAACATTTCAGTAATATCTGGTTCATGTCAACATTGAATAAAATTTTAAGAACCTAGTAAACAACTAATGAGTCCTGTCAAAATATAACTACAACAAAAGTTTGCATTTGAGGGCAGGTTTATTAAGCCAAATGTTAATTTATATACAGTATTTTCAAACAGTCAGTCAAAACGTATAAGCACTTTAATAGCGCAGACAAATGGGTAAGCTAGGGCTTTAGGACGAGCTTAAAACCGGCAGTGGGCACATGCTGAGTCCGGAGTAGCACACTGAGTCTGCTGCACATGAGGATTCCTCCTTGCCTGTGAGATATGGATTATACTGATGAATGTTGGAGCTTGATGATGGATAATAAACAGGATAACTTAGAGGAGGTTCATAGCACTGAAAGTCCATAATTGGTGGCACAGAAAGAGGCTGGTGGTAGAAGGGTTCTCCATGAACACAAGGCTCTGGAGGGCAGGAGGCAGTTGGCTGAAGTGTTGACATGGTGGGGCAAGGCATATTTGTTAGGTGTGTGGAAGGTTCTGAGGATGGAGGAAATGGAGTCAGTGAGTGTGTAGTGTGTTGCTGAGGTGGGATGTGTGAAGGTGACATGGGAGGGCAATCCATGACTGCCATTGCCATAGGAGGTTTAGAAGGCTGAGGTGATGAGATAGATGATGATTTAACCTCTGATGTCTTTTTCTTGCCCTCGTCCTTTAATGCTTCTCTCTTCTTTGAAGCATTTTTAGTTGTGGATGGTGTTGTTGAACTCTGGCACCGGAAACGCTTCTGCCGGCGCATGTAGCAGCCATTTTCAAACATGTTGCCAGAGTCAGGGTGCAGAGTCCAGAAGGAGCCTTTCCCTGGAGAATCTGGAGACCTTGGGACCCGCACAAAACAGTCATTGAAGGAAAGGGAGTGGCGGATGGAGTTTTGCCAGCGCTGTTGATTTTGCCGGTAATAGGGGAAGAGCTGGCGGATATAGTCATAGATCTCATTTAGGGTAAGCTTCTTGGATGGTGACTGCTGGATAGCCATGTAAATCAGTGAGATGTAGGAATAAGGAGGCTTGGTGTGGTTGTAGGTTCTCCGGTACACTGATTTCAGATCAGGAAGCTCCAGTCTATTATGATCGGTTTCAGGACATCTCTGTTGGGCCAGGACATCTGGTGGAGTCTCAGTTCTTTCTGAGTCTTCTCCAGCCATTGATTCTCTTGGGAAACTGAAGACATGATAGGGATGCTCTGGAGAGGGATACGGCCCACTGCTTAATCGCATACTGTCTGCTCCACGATAAGCCTGAACCAAAAAAAGGCAAGTGAATTTTAGGGAAATTGTTAGTAACGTCAGTAAAATTGTATGTTAGAAACATACAGCCTAGATTTATGAAACAGGAGTACTGTCACACTCTCAGAAATAAAGTTATGAAACTTTCATTTCACTTGTTGGTGGGGTGGGACCATCAAGGGTGCATCATTTCTACCTTCAATACGCATCTTTCACCTTTAAAGGAGCAATATAATTTGTTCTTAAGGATCACTGATGTACTTTTTAAGCTTTACTGAGTAGCCCCTGTACCCTAATTAGCTGTTAATTAACTTGCACCTTTCCAGGTAATAGAGACATATAAAAGAAGCAGTGTAGCTCTGTGGTTAAGATGCTGGACTACTGACCAGAAGGTCGTGAGTTCAAATCCCACCACAGCCACTGCTAAGCCCCTGAGCAAGGCCCTTAACCCTTAACTGCTCAGTTTTGTATTTGAGATAAAATGTAAGTCGCTCTAGATAAGGGCATCTACCGAATGCCATAAATGTAAATGTAAATGTAAAAGAAGGAACACAAGATATACCATTGATAGTACCACACCGCTGGCAAGGAAAACAGTCTAGTAACTATTTCTGAGTGTGTATGATAGAAGGAACTGGGGTATTAAGTATGCTTTTGTTTTCTATGCTTCAGTCATTGTAGTCCTGAATTCAAAATAAATTCACATTACATTAAGATTGGTTTACTTGTTGTTGTGTGAGCAGGCCCCTAAACAATGCTCGCACTGCGCTCATGAATCAGTGTTTCAATTTCACTTGGTCTTCCAGCACCTTGTTGCTGTGGCACCTCTTTTCACATTGGTGTCCTTCATTTCATTTCTCACATCGCCCAGGTCAGTGTAGCTAAATGATATTCGGGCCACCCACCCTGCCAATAACCCCATCATCATCATCATCATCATCCCTCCCTTTTCACCCGCCTATTGTTCCTCTTTAAGTCACTCGCAGTCCGCTGTATTTCTGTTTCATGTCAGAAGCAGTGACTGAGGCTTTTCTCAGACCAACTTGTCACCTCCGTTGCCCATTTTTTTTGCCCTGCACATTGTCGCTCATATTTCCGCCCTTTTAATTCACCACAGTTTACTGGCTTTGTAACACTGCGGCCTTAACTGAGAGTAAGTGAAAGAACCACGGAACCCTATCACAGAGTCAATCAATGAAGTACAGGCGGACCACACACACAGCTTTACACACACACACACACACACACACACACACACACACACACACAAAATACACACACACAAACACACAAAAAAGACACAAACACAAATTACACACACACACACACACACACACAGCACAGCCACATAAAAAAAAACACACACATTCACATAGACACATACAAGACATAGACCGATACAAAACTTACACCACCCGACACACACAAGTCACACAAATACAAATTACACACACCCACATACACACCCACACACCCACACAAAACAGACACAATCAAAAACACACACACACATTCACATACAACAGCACAAAACAGACATATACGCAGACACACACACACAAAAGAGTCACACACAAACACAACACAGACTCACCCCCCCACACACACACACACAGACACACACACACACACACACACACACACACACAACCACACACACACACACACACACAAACACACACACAAAAAA
>JAOVVH010000043.1:22594915-22609344 GCA_028566435.1 Scorpiodoras heckelii
GCGCATCCTCTTCATACTCGATATAACGAATATGGTCATTTTCAATATCGTGTAAAAAATAATATCGATATATCGATATTTGCGATATATCCCCCAGCTCTAGTTCACAGGTGCCAGAAGTTGGTCGACTCCATGTAACACAGATGTGAAGCAGTTCTCAAAAACAGTGGTTATACAACTGAATATTAGTTTAGTGATTCACAGGAAAACTAAATATTCAAGTGTATTTCAGTTTATACAGTAAATGTTTGAGTTTACAAAGAAAAATGCAGACACTGCTACTTTTTTGAACAGCCTAATATGTTAAATGTTAATTCATGTTTTGATTTGGAATAGACTGTATGTGTTCTCAATGCTTTTGTGTATGAAAATAAAAGCTATTATAAGAATTTTGAGCTTTACTCACTTTTTTCAACACACTGCTGTTATTTTGAACACAACTGTATATGTATGTAAGAATAAAATATTGTAAATAATGATTTAAAAGATATTCTATGTTTTAAAGATATTCTTATTTCAGTTTTAATTTCTTGAGTTGCTTGGACTAAAATGTGTGCATGGCTTTACAGTACATCAGTCAAGCCCTTTAACACACTCCGTCGCTCTGACTTCCTGTTTCAAAAGGAAAAATGTCAACATACAAGTATCATTTCATAACTCGCATAAGCATTTCATGGGCACTTGAACATATGAATAATGTCCTGCATATATCACTGATTTAAAAAAGTCAACAGTAACAAATACTGAGCATGGTCTTAGCTAGCCAATTTAGAAGTATAAATAAACGAAAGCTAAAGGCTTGTGAAAGGCCGTATCAGTTAAAATTGCATGTATTTGCACACAGAAAGGTGGAGTTTCCTGATGCATGCACATTATCTCACAAAGCCACTAAGCTGTGAACGTCCCGACATACATAAACGGCTTCATGATGATGACTACAAAAGTGGTAAGGAGGAGTGTGCTTCTGATTGTAGCCACTTCCAAAAATGAGCTCATTCTCATTTGTGAATTGTTTAAATATTGAAGATAAAAAGAAGTAATGCATAGTTATTGTACCAGTAAATTTCCAACTAGTGGGCTGAACTTATTGAGCTTCAAGGGTAACATATACCATACATGGATATCTGTCCTAAGCAGGGACATAGAGACAGACAGAGAGGAACTGAGTCTGATGTCAGTTAGACCAGTATCAGCTGTCCAATGCTTGGCTGCCTTTTAGCACAAAGGCCTAAGGAACTGCTACAGAGGGAACTATATTAAATCAAACGAGCCATTGATGTTTATCTGTACAACAGAACCTACTTTAAGGCTGTTTTCACATGTGGACTGTTTTGCTGGTCCATACCCTATTGGGATTATTCCCCTCCCCTGTTGGTCTCATTTCATATTATATTTTCTGGTTTCTGGTTTCTGTTTATGTCATTTGCATGCAAGGAACGTGCAGCTTTTATTTACCAATGTTGCTAGGCAACCAAGCAAAATGGAAAGTCACGCTATAGGCTATTTGTTTTCTCATTCATCTTTTTTGTTAATATAGTGTTAGCAGCAAAATAACAGTGTTCAGCATTTTCACTATGCCATAAATGCATCCTGCTGCTGAGGCAGATGGGAGCTGCTCAGATAAAGAGGTTTTGCGGAGACAGTGCGATATGAATTTGTATCTTTGCTTGCACACGCATACCGTCAAGGTGAGCAAACAGTGTGGCTACCTGCAATTAAAAATTAAAAGTGCACCTTTCCCGTTCGTGATTTTGCGACCTTCCAACAAATTACACATCATCAATAGCATTTACTTCCTGGTTTTGGATTCATAGCTTTCACACCAAATATGAACCACACTGGACTTCATGTAAACCGTTCCCCACACCCTCATTTTCTGATGGACTCGGATACGGTCTCTTTGTGCACACCCGGGTTCAGATAACAGCATTCACGCCATCAAAAAGAAGCTTACCAGTGACTCTAGTATGAAAGCACTCACCTGACCTAGGTGAATGATGATAATAAAGTCATGTGTCAATCAGTTTTGAAGACAGGATCAGCTCAATGGTTTAGTGAGGCATAATATTCTGATAATATTTCACTCATAATCTCAATCATTCTCAATCATCTCAAACATAATCTTTGAGTTCTAACACTGTTTCAGAGTGAAAGTTGATCAGTCACATGCAGAAACAGTCCTTCTATCATGGACATTCTCAGAGAAGCAGCTACATTTTTACATACAGAGTATAATCAACTCTAAAGCACACGGCCTCTGAGCTAGACCAAAGAACACCTACAAGCCGACCAACTTGGGCCTATTTACAAACACAGTAGTTAGCTAAAATTCTCTAATTTAGCATTTAACATTATTTTGGTATTTAACATGAATTTAACATGCATTCATTCATTCACCTTCCACTTTTTCTGGAGGGTATTGCTGTGGCAGCATTTTGAGAACGTCAGCCCAGACTTTGTGCCCGGCCACAGATTCCAGCACCTCCCCAGATGTTCCCAAACCAAATGCTGGAGATAATGTCTCTAGTGGATCCTGGATTTGCCCCGGGGTCTCTGTCCAGTGGGACATGCCTGATAACAGCTGTAGTGGGAGCTGAACAATGGGATTCCCAGTAAGGTGTGCAAACCAGTTCACCTAACTCTTCTCAATTTGGAGGAGCACTGGATCTAATTTAAAGCTTTACTGGACTGCTAAGCTTCTCAGCCCATCAGGTACAGCATAAACCCTGCAGAAGTTCATTTCCACCGCTGGTACTCGTGACCTTATTCTTTCGTTCACTACCTACAGCTTGTGACCATAGGTGTGCAAACGGACATGCAATGACAACTACCACAAGCAATTAGATCTAATCTACAGCTGCTAGTCTTCACATTCACAACAGGTATAACACTTATGTACTCTGTATTTGACTTAACTAACATCCTGCTTGTTTGGATTTTGAACTTAAGAATTAACACTGCCTAACTTTGTACATAAGAACTAACACTGGTAACTAAGTAAGATGCCAGGAACAGAAGTTGTTTGGGCCCGAACAGTGATTGACTAGACTAATTCGAATATACTACCATTGGTCTACCTTGGCTCTTGGCCCTCTTTGCTGCTCAGCCCATATTCCTCGACATTATGTAAGCTTAACAAAACCAGAGTACCACTAACTGTAATACACAGATTTGTCCCCACAGTACGGCACACTCTGAACCTTTGAAGACTGCCGTGCTACAAAATGCTCCCTGCAAACCATGTGATATGACCAAACCTATTTGAAGGTTGAGAATGTGTCATCAGATGACAAGGAAGAGCATGTGCTTTTTAACAGATATTCAGTTATGCTACGATTTTCTCATTCTGTACTTCACTGCTAATGTGACTTAAAAAGGTGAGATGTGTTCAGGATTGATGCTGTTTAATGATACATGGTAGGGTTGAGCATATGGACTAAAAATCATATCTCAGTATTTTTATGCTGAATGGAAATACACAATATACAGTATATCTCTGTATTTTCTATGAAGTGGGATAAATGTTCAAAGTTGTAAGTCAAAGTCACATGTGAGATGTCAAGGACACGGTTTCTATCCCTCTTTGAATATATACAAAAAAATATTTAAAAATAGGTGTATCTCTGAGAATGCTCTTTCGAGTGTTTTGATCAACAATAACAGACTGATTAAAATAGAGTACAATTACAATGGACTAAGGGAGATGTGTTCCCAGATGAGAGTTATCCCAGAAAAAATAGGCAAGTGTTCGATTTGATTTAATCTTCGTACAATAATTCAAGTGGTCAACTTGTCAGTTACAGTGACACTTTTTGTGAAAGCCTCGTTTCTGAATGCTATTGCTAGCAAACCTTAGCATCGCCTCAGTTCGCTGAATTTAAACAAACCTCGGGTCTTCTTCGGCAATGCGGACTGGCACTGTGTCTCATGCGCATGGCCGGTTTGCACACACATTCAGGGAGAGTAGGGCTGGTGGTGGGTTACACAGTGCAACATCAAACTATAATAATATAAGCAATATTGTCTCATCCTCTGCCTCTTTGGAAAATATATCAATACACCTTGAAAAGTCAATACACTGCCCAGCCCTAATACATGCACCTGGCATAAGTGTCTCCCTCAAGACCCTGCCCCTTTACCTGCTGCTATTTTAATTACAGCTTGGGTCATATTACTGGACTACAACTGTAACTGCGGGCAGCACGGTGGTGTAGTGGTTCGCACTGTCGCCTCACAGCAAGACGTTCCGGGTTCAATTCCCGGTCCGGGCCGTTCTGTGTGGAGTTTGCATGTTCTCCCCGTGCTTGTGTGGGTTTCCTCCGGGTACTCCGGTTTCCTCCTACACTACAAAGACAAGCATGTCAGGTTGATCGGTCACTCTAAATTGCCCGCAGGTGTGAATGTGTGCGTGAGTGTGTGTTGGCCATGCGATGGACTGGCGACCTGTCCATGATGTACCCTGCTGGGATTGGCTCCAGCCCCCCGTGACCCCGACTTGCGGGATAAAGCGGAAGAGAATGAATGAATGAATGAATGAATGAATGAATAAATGAATGAACTGTAACTGCTGTAGAAACACATTTGTCCACGTTTTTATGGTGAACTTATGACATCAGACAACAGCATCTTGCTTCCTAAGTCTCAAGTGATCAGTGATACATGTCACTAACACATAATTTCGTAACATATTAAAAGAAAACTAGCCTTGGTATGTTTATGCCCTGACAAAGTGTGTGTTCATAAAGAGGAACAAATCATAATTTAGTGCTAACAGTTTGAAATTTTGGTGTTTATTGACCACAGTCTGTATGTCTGTGTTTTTCCTCCTAATTTTGATTTACTCACTTTTGGCCAAAGTATTATTTTGGCATTGAGAATCATAATATTAGACCTGGTATTAGTACAGAAAACATTCTGTTACTATTGTGACAGCCCAAGGTAGCATTTGGTTTGGGATATAGCCAAACAATTTAGTCTATCCTATTTCCTGCTAATCTTTTTAAAACATTTGAACAGCAAAACAGAAAATAGTCCATCACTGCTGGATGCTGATATTAACTGCATGGGCACTGTGAAGTTCCCAGCGCCAATGAATTGGGATATATCTCAAAAACAACAGGTACCTGCTGGCCAGAGATCAGAGACTGATAGCCGATGTGTTAATAAGAATTTCCATCATATCCATAATGGACTAAATGGCAGAGAACAACTCTGGATGGAGCTACATCACTGACATGAGACACACTCACAGTGAATCTGGCTACTGTGAAAGATGTCTCACTCATGACTAGGAAGCAGCCTTTTCATGTTGTTTGGTCACAGCATGGTCCAGCAGTCTACAATGAAGTACCAGAAAAACTGGTACTGCAGCCTATGCAAAAAAAACGTAGCAACGCCACCTATGCACGTCATTGGTTGGATATCCGCCAGTGCGTATATAAAGCGACAGACATCCATGGAAGCTTCTAGAGCTCTTTCCGCTGTGAGAATGACAACTTATCACGGTTTTGCGAATTTCAACACGGTTCAGCTGGTAGTTGGAGCTCGTGAGATGGATCACAGAATTTCAGAGGTAGAAGCAGAGTTTGGATTTTCACATATGAGTATTAAAAGGGTGTACAGTGACTACAAGAACTCTGTCAAAACCTCGAATTTATGATAGCAGTGTGGCCGTGAAAAGACTCTGCGGAAACATGACCAAGAATCATTTCACACGATAGGAGTGAAACATCCTACCTAATAACGTGCTAATAATCCTAATAACACCAGAATTCAATGCTGGAGCCTCAACAAACATCAGCGTGAGGACTGTGCAACGTTCCCTCCAAGATCCCGGGGGGGCCCTAGCAAGTATTTCTGGTACTTCAGTGTATAACTAGTTACTAACTTGTTCGAACATCAGTTATCTCTGATCAGCTCGGTCTTTAAGGTCCTCTGTCCTCAAAGCGCATGTTCTCTCATTGATCCTCTCATTTAGTCCTTATCTTAGCCTTTATTGGAAATGCTGCAAGAGGCCAAATATTTAAAGTGTCACTCAGAATTAGAGATAACTGTTTTGTAATGTGACAAAATCTAATTCCATATTGTGATATATATTATGGTGATTAAATGATGCCTGGGTTTCAATTCACACACACACAAAAAAAAATCACATTATTTTCTCCATAAATATTAGGCCAATTATACAAACCACTGTCAGCAATTACGAGCTGCTAGATGCTACTGCATGTCTCTCACACAACACACCGGCAACTCACTGACACAGCGTCAATATTCAGCCAGTAAAAGGGGTCAGGATGAAGAAATGTTAAATAAATCATGAAATACTCTTTATCTGTTGTGTTTCCTTGTATAAAGCTGTATTTCCATTTCTGAATTTGGCAGGTTTCAAACGGCTGAATGAGTTGACTAGCGGCTGTAGCCTAGCATCCGTAGCAGCCTTATCACACTGACACCCGCAGTGTTACACAAAGTCACAGAAAATACATTTTCTCAACTAATAAATGAGCAAATATGTGAAAGAATGACAAATATGTGAAGCTAACAAGATAAAAAAACAGGACAGTGATGTAAGCTGGTGTGTTTGAGAAGCAGGGCTGTAGCGCCAGTCTTCCCCTCACCCCACCCTTAAGGGAAAAGGATGCTATCAGTATCACACAGCGAGCCTCCCAGTAGATGCTGCATTTCAGAAATAAATGTTAGATTTACAAGCCGTCCAAAATAACACCAGAAATAAACCGACTGACTCGCTGAAACAATCAGCAACAATCATCCGTAATATAAAAACGTCGATTTTCAGCTATTTGTTGGCTGAGTGACGGTTATGGGGAGCAGCGCTACAAAACCACCACTAGCAGGTTGCTGCCATCATCGCTGCTGCTCTCGTTCCTGCTCCCGCACCATCGCCGCATCTTACCGCAAAACTGCTGCTGCTGCTGCTCTAAATCATCCTACCTGCAGATCGCATGTCCGCACGGCAAACCACTGGACGGCGGAAAAAAACAACCACGGCGTCGGCGCTCGGCTCGGTGTCTGACAACTGATGCTCTCGGCTCGGTCGCTGTCCGTTAATCCGCCCCACACAAAGAGCAGAAAATGGCTGCAAGTGCAGTTCCTTAAAGCGACAACAGCCCCTTTAACGGCGGCGGCTCCCCGCTCGGACTTCTCACGTCTCTGCGTGACTCATCACGTCTGTGCGCGTGTGAGAGTCGGTGGTGTCAAAAACGGATAGAAATATGAGCTTAAACCGTGTCTGTATTCATGCGACTGCTTTGATCTGTACTGCAGTACTTTACTTACTGCCTTCCTGTCCCTCATTTACCTTCCGCAGGATCTCCGGTAGCGCTGAGTGATAATCAAAAATCTCCTTTTACTGTTTTAATGCAACATGAAAGGAATTTCGTGTGAGCAAATTCTGAGTCAATAATAACAGGGTTTTTATGGTGGGCTTTTTCAGGAAGTGGATCCATGATGGACAGATTTACATAATTCCTTAAAAGAAAGAAATGTCTGATTGACTGCAGCTCTCCTGTCATGTAGGTTATCATATATTATATGATGCATACATACATATGTTGTACATATATATCATATATTAGGGGTTAAACACATATTTTGAGTGTTTACAGTGAACTTTGGTATTCTGCTGCTGCTGCTGCTGCTGCTCAACATTCTCCTGCCGCTTGCTGTTGTCACGGTAACCATAAGACGTACGTGTGGCTTGAGACTGAGGATTATGTCCACCAATCATCAATGAGGGTGCGACCGGGCCACGCCCACATACACAACCACACGCAGTTTGTCTCTGTCCAGCGGCTGTGCAGCTCCATGGGGCAGACAGACAGTAAACAGCTCGAATAGTAAAAGAGCTAATAATCGGTGATACTTTGTGTCGATGTTCTTGCAGGTCTGTACGCAGAAGATTTCTTGTTACAATCACAGCCACACTGTGATATCAGAGGACAATCTCAGTCTTGACCCAAAGGTTTGACTGACTAATGGAGCGCGGATCAGTTTCTGAATGTGTTAAAATCGATCAAACATATAACTTAAACCTGCATACGGTTTTTTTTTTCCACAATTAAATTTTGTGGTGTTCAGTTGCAAAACCTGTTCGAAGCAACTGAACGAAAGGAAAGACTCGTGCATCAGTGACTGATACTGACTCATTTCACCTTAGTGACTCGGTCAGAAAGACTGAAACGTTCGTGGGCTAAACAGGTCCACACATAAACGGGCAGAAATAGGTCTATGTGTGTGAACGGGCTCAAACGCGTCTTGTGATCAGACCACTTCCGGAGGTGGTTTGAGACGCATGTGGCCACGTTACGTTTGGTTTATGAACAATGTGATGAGATGCATCCCGTGACCACCAAAGGTTACCTAGGTACTCACGTTGCCAGATTCGCAGTTTTCACACGGATTCGAGACTTTTTAACTTCTCGATCAACCCCCCGACGGGTTGAACTTTTTTGCACAGATCATATTAATTAATTGTCTATATTAAAATGGTCACGTCAGCTATGTCTCTTCTCATATGCACAATTCTGCTTACTTTCTTAACCCGAGCTATGCTAGTTCAGTACTCATTCTTTCAGCAGTTTTTTATTTACAGTAATATGGGTAATGGGGTGGGGAAATGTATGAGTCTGCACTGGGATGGACTGGTGACCTGTTCAGGGTGTTTCTACCCAATGAGATCTAGGATAAGCTGGAGCACCCCGTGACCATTTAGTAGTCTAAGCAACTCAAATAATGAGTGAAAATATGTGTAATAATAGCCTATGAAACAATTTTAGGTGGAATATAGACTAAACAATATACCTACATAGGATTTTAGGACTTTGCAATGCAAGTCTTGATGTTGGGCTTTAAAATAGTGTATTGGGTTTGGAAGGGCCACATTTTGAGTTGGGCACTATATATAGTATACAGGGTATTCTGCCTTTGGACATCACAATTAAAGACAGTGTCATTATATGGTTGGATAGTATGGCCCATTACAGCTGTCGAGTGCACAAATGATCAAAAATCATGCAACTTATCTTCTCGTGAGGTTTAATCTCCTGTTTGTTGGACAGGTTTTAGAAACAAAATGTGGCATACAGCAGGCTGTTATCATATAGACCTGAGTTATATTTGAGATACAGCCTTGTGCACTGTGGCCAGGATCACACAGAGACAGCTCTTTAATATTCAAACTCTGTATGCTCTGTATGAAACTTCAGGTTCATTGTGTGTGTGTGTGTGTGTTTTTAATACTTTCCTCTTTGTGTTTGTTTGATTGTCGAAAGGACATGAAGTGCAATTAGATGCGCAAAAAACTGTACAGAATGCCACGCATCCAGATTACAAAGATTATCTTTTATTGAACAATACGAGTCTGATCATTAAATCAGAAAATGTTATCCGACGGTTTTGGCATTGGCTTATATTTTTGGGGTGTGGTTTTGCATTGAAATGTTGTTGCTTTTGACAGATTTGGCAACCCTGCTCCGGAGGAAATGTGAGCCTGCGTTCAGACAGATGATACTGAAGTGTGAGATCTGATCTGTCCTGGATGGATGTCTGCTTCTGATATGATCACCTGACCACCAAACCCGTACCAGACCTAACATATTCATACAAATGTATTACTAAGATCATGAATTATGATCTTTCATTGAAAATGCGTTTCATCACGCGTAAAAGTGATTAGTCAACAAACAGGTCCTAGGGACGTATGAACATAGTAATATACACAATTTGATTAGCAAAATCCCCTGCTGTAAATACTAGTTGTTTGTTACAGATAGATGTAGACATAGAAATGCAATGAATGAATATTGCCGAGAATTCAAGGCTCGAACACAATTGGTGTCGGAAATTAATGTTGCCCCCTAAAGGCGAAAAATAGATCAGGATATTTTACAGTACAAGAAAAGACATGAAGCCACAGATTATTTCATCACATATAGGCAGTACAGAAAAAATCATAGATATCATCTGCGACAAAAATAAATAAATACAAATATATACAAATAAATTAAATGTTATGGACTGTAGTTTCATATGTAATGTGGATAATCAGAGGTCAGAGGTCTGCAAGAGAAGCCAGTTCATGCAAGAGCAGGACAAAGGAGGGTCGGTCTTCAGGTTTCTGTTTAAAAACAAATGACATATTTACAACATGCAGGCATATTCTTATAGTCATTGGCTAACAGAATAAATAAATAAAGCCCATAGTTATGCTACTTTTCTGCATATTTCGGTTTTTTTTTCGGTGCTTTTCTTAGCCAAGAGGATATCATTTGCATTGTTGTTTCCGTAGAGAGAGAGACGTAAAGCATCAGAAATTTTGGAAGTTGTTCAGAGCCAATGATATATCATTTCAAAATTAAACCTGACATGTTTCATGGGCACCTCCCAGCAAGATGCACACAGGTTTGACTCCTGTGTCTTTTCTGTATGGAGTTTGCATGTTCTCCCTGAGTCTGTCTGGTTTTCCTCTGGGAGCTCTGGTTTCCTCCCACAGTCCAAAGACATGCAGTCAGGTGAATTGGAGATACTAAATTGCCCCCAGGTGTAAGTGTGTGTGTGATTGTGTCTGTCCTGCGATGGACAGGTGACCTATCTGGGGTGTTTCCTTGCCTTCTGCTCATTAAGTGCTGGGCTAGTCTCTGGCACCCCTGTGACCCAGTAGTAGGATAAGCAGCTTAGATAATAAATGAATGAATGTTTCATGAGCTGGTTATGAAGCTATGGTTTTAAAGGTGCAATGTTTAGGAATGTTGTGATTTGCTCAGCCTCTGATTGGCTGTTGTGATGGTTGGGTGCTGATTTAATGTTGTGCCAGAATATTTCAGGCTGTGGTCCACCATGGTTTAAAATTTGATGCCCAACTGACATCTAATAACAACTAAATATTCTCTCTATCACGTCTTAGGGTGCATGTCCACTTTCAAGTTCCACTTTCCTATCCATCTGTCGAGCACTCTGTCAGATCTGTCTCATCGATCTGACTTTACAAAGTCTTCTAATTCTGCATCATCAAATCTAGCCATCATATGAATGCTCACCAGTAGCACAATCTGTGCTCTATTAACTGCAGGGCACTATAGTCCCACTCTATACCCCTCCAAATACACTCAGCAAGAAATAAGGGCTATTTATCTTTAGTCTGTGATCTTTATAATGATTAGTTTATAACCAGCTAATAAGTAAGGAATAAAACAAGATTGTAGGCTCTTATAGAAAAATAATAAATGACTAGGTGGTGTGTTACCGCTCTGAAGTTGCTGCATGTCTTGAGGTCTTTAGCAACTACATGTCATTACCATATCATATCTGTTTATGGGTACATTTTAATGTTGTGAAACATTCTCAAAATAAGTTTGTTCCTGTTGTCATTTACACAGCTTTAAACAGTGGCTGTCCTTTTTTTCTCTTTTAAAATTAATGACACAGAATATAGCTTGTTACTGAAAGACTGCAAAGTCATCTGTCCTGAAGAAATCTCCCATGTTGGAAAACATAAAAGAACAGCCCTACTTCAGATGGTTATCAAAACTGTTGATACTTTCCAAAAATGTGAAACACGTAAGTTTAAAAAAACTTCACCATATCAACAATTACACATATGTTCTAAATCTGTTTATGTGGAGCATCTAATATAAACACCCATTTGTAAGAAATAATAGAACATATTAGAATGAGCAGCATTGATTTGCTTTACACCTGGAACTACTATCAGCACTGTGCTTTTAGAGAAATTTCATTAATACCTGCTGTCTTATACACTGAAGTACCAGAACAACTGTTATGTCAGTTAATACTTGGTAGTTCCCCCACAGGATCTTGGAGGGAACGTTGCAAAGTCCTCACACTGATGTTTACTGAGGCCCCAGGATTGAATTCTGATGTTACTTGAGGCAGTGTTGCACGCCTATCACGTGAAATATTCTTGCCAGCCGACGCTGGCCACGTTCACGAGTCTTTTATGGCCACACTGCTGTCATAAGTTGTAGTCAAGGTACACCGCTGAAATGCTCATACATGAAAATCCAAACTTTGCCTCTGAAATCTCACATCTCACGAGCTCCAACTATTAAACTGAGTTGAAAATGACAAACTCATGATAACTTGCCATTCTCACAGTGGAATAAACTCTAGAAGCTTCCACAGATGTCTGTCGTTTATATATATACGCACTGGCGGAAGCAATCAATGAAGTGCATAGGTGGCCTTGCTATGTATTTTTCATAGGCTTCAGTACCAGTTCTTCCTGTACTTCAGTGTAATGTGAAATATTGAATACATTGCCTATATAACATGTTTTCACTTGCTCAGACAATTTGCTTTGTATTGTCAGCATTTTATAATATTAAAAGTTATACTAAAATCTGTTTATGTGACAAATGTTTTTTGTTTGTTTTCTTCCATGTTAAAAAATTTATTTTTGGAGACATTCCATAATATTTTGCTGACCTGAAATTACGTTACACATTATTGGTTGTATTTTCTATATAAGCATTGCTAAATATTTGCCATGTAACTCACCCCTAGTTAGACCCCTGTGACTGAATAAAACGTGTTTTCTGTGATTTCACTTTAACACAGCATTCCGAGAAATCATTTTCACAGAATAACAGTATCTACTGAATACATAACTGAAATATATTCACATACCTCCTTCCAACACCACTGCATTAGGTGGTAAACGGGTTCTGGACAGAGTCTGGGTCTTAGTAACCTTAGTCCTGAGTTTAGGGATTCCACCACTTCTGCATTACTTCGGCATTCGTAGGGCAGTCGGCCTTCGCTGTACACTTCCCACATCAATACACCTGGGCCAGAGGATATACCAAAGCACATCTTAATTTTTTTTGTTATTCTTTTCAGGCTCTACTTAAGGAAGGATGTTCTCGTGGTACAAAAGGATCAGTGTGACCAATAGACAGTTTAAGAACAGTACACTTATTCAATTACAATGCAATGATATATTGTCCTGTCATTTTTAAAAACACTGTTAAGAAAAACAGTTAATATCAATTAATCAGATTGCTGAGTTCAGTTTTGTTTAATCATCATCATCATCATCATCATCATCATCATCATCATCGTCATCATCATCATTATCATCATCGTTCACATTTCTTTATTATAGTATACCGTGTACCGTAGATAAAACTAGATTAAATCAAATAAATAATTTTTAAAAAGCCACGATAAGTTTTGTTATCCAGATTCTTTTCTGCGGTTTAAAAATATCATGTTGTAATTATGTTGTCATGATTGTGCTCTCACCAAATGACCACACATCTGACTTGCTGCTGAACTTGTTATATCTGATCACTTCTGGAGATGACCACTTTACTGGGAATTTGCTGGTGTAGCTGGTGTATTGATCATCCAGTACAAACCTGCAAGATCAGCCAACATCAAGAATACAGGGAGTGTGAGAAAGCAGTGGTATTCATTTATTGTTTATCAGAATGCAGAATAAAAATGATAATAAAACTCTGCTTTCTTACCGGGTCATTCCAAAATCTGAGACTTTCACCACAAGGTCTCCTGAAACCAGGCAGTTTCTTGCAGCCTGTAAAGAATGTTTTGAAACAAATTTAGATTTCATAATTACTAAATGACTTCTGAAGAACAATTGTTGGAAACAAAGATTTACCAGGTCTCTGTGAATGAAATTTGAGCTCTCCAGGTAAGCCATTGCTTCGCTCACATCTGTACACATGCCCAGCAAATTCTCCTGTGAAACATAACCTTTTCTGGAGCGTAGGAATTCTGTCAGGCAGCCGTTCTCCAGAAACTCAAACACCAGGTACATGGGGGACTGCTGGGTGCACATACCATACAACCTCACCAGCTTTGGGTGGGCTAATTTCCTGTGGTTCAGGAAGTCATAGTCAACAGAATCAGATATACTGTAGTGATATAGTCAGAGTAAAGAGCATGCTGGTATCCTTTACCAATGAAGTGTAGCAATCATTTCTGAATGTTTTAGATTTAAACATAAATGAACAAAAATTTTTAGAATTGCTTAGGAAATAAGCAAATATCATTAACTTATTTAATAAAATTTACACATACACAGTATATCTATATAGTACTGAGCAAAAGTCTTAGACACCTTTTGTTATTAATGTTTTTATATTTTCAGACATTACTTTTGTAACAAAAATTTTTGTTACACAAAAATGTTTGTATGTAGTAGTAGTAATAGTAAGTAACAATAAAAGCAACACATTACCTAACAGACCACTTTTCAGACAAAAAACATAATGAATGCTGCTGGGTTTTGCATGCACTAAAAGAAGTAAGTGTGACAGTCAAAGTATCCAGAAGACAATGTTAAAGACAGTTAGACAATGAAACTGAAACACCTGGTTTTAGACCACAATAATTTATTAGTATGGTGTAGGGCCTCCTTTTGCGGC
>JAOVVH010000043.1:22609444-22628894 GCA_028566435.1 Scorpiodoras heckelii
TCTGACCTCACAAATGTGCTTCTGGAAGAATGGTCAGAAATTCCCATAAACACACTCCTAAACCTTGTGGAAAGCCTTCTCAGATGAGGTGAAGCTGTTATAGCTATAAAGGGTGGGCTGATATCATATTAAAACCTATGGATTAAGAATGGGATGTCACTCAAGTTCATATGCATATGAGGGCAGATGAGCGAATACTTCTGGCAATATAGTGTATATAGAAAAGTTGAGACACTTTTTAAAAATGCAACAAAAGCTGAAATCTGTCATTTGTTAATTCACTTGAACCTTTGTTTAATAGACAAAAAGGCAAAGGAATGTTTTTGGTATTTTTTTCAAATTACAGCGCTATTGTGTTTGTCAGTAGCATGTCACCTATTACTGCTATTACTACTAATATGTGGACAAATCTGTTTAACAGTGTTCTAAGTTTAACATTTATTACGGACAGTGTTGGTAACAGTTGGTGTGAAATTGTCACTTACATCATAACCTTTGCCTCCTCTTTAAACTCCTCATCGGACATGGCCCCTTCACGGATTGTCTTTACAGCCACCTTTTCACCATGCAACAAACCCTCCAAGACCAGGCCAAACTGACCACTGCCTAGCTCCTCCCCGAGAGTCAATTCCTCTATGTCCAACTCCCAGTCCTCTGGAAGGCACAGACACACACAGGCTATGAAACCAAACATTTCTCAGTTATCAGTTATGAGTAGAAATCTAATGTAAAGGTGAAAAATTCACCTAAAAATTCATACAACCTAACTATCCTTTTTTTTTTTTTTACACCTTCAATAACATTAAATGAAGAATTACTGTGTTTTAAACAGACTGGATAATAGAATTGTTCTTAGCTTTTAATATTATTTATAAATAACTATATAATACAGAATTCTTAATTTAACAATAAAAAATAGAAACAGACCTGAGTTAGTGTGTGAAGCTCAGTTATGTATGTATACATGCAGTACTCATCTCTGTTTCCATTTTTTTGTTTATTTAGGTTATATTAATTAAGAAATTACGATTCACTACCTGATGATGCAAGCTCCTCAATCTTGGGAGAATTCCCTTGGCCTCGGGAGACACAGTGCCTAAGTCGTGTTATTAAACCTACCACAATGACAAGCATATTTCAACATGTGTATATGCTGTGGCTGTCTCTGGTTCACACATATTGCAATTAAACAGAATCAGAACACAGCAAAACATTTTCTGAACATAACTAACTGTTTTTGCTACAAATCTTTTTTTGACATATTTTTTGCTTTTGGTCAGTTGGTAAACATTGAGCATACTCTGCCTTATCATTAAAGTTCTTTGGACAAAAGAATCAACTAAGGGAATGACTAAATATAACTGTAAACAAAATCATCATAGCAAATCTCTTCTTGTAGATCTAAACAGGCTGACTGAGTAAATTGATTTATGCCATTAAAATCATTCAAGATTCTGTGAGTGACTTCAGAGATAGCTATCATTTCGAGGCTAAATTTTTCCCCACATCCTGACTAGGTATGACAGGATATTTGCAGCTCACCTGCTGCATTGTGTTGGTGATAATGAATGAGCTCTGGGATGGTACTGAACAAATATTTTTCAGCCAAGTAATACTTGGGCTCTTCATCTCTCTCTCTGATTTTATAATGCTTGACCCTTGGATATTTTTCCCCATTTGACCTGCAGAAATGTGATGTTGAAGAGAAGAAATTACAACACTGTAGTGACACTGATTTTCAAGGAGTGTGAGAGAACTATTATATTGCAGAAAGTGAGTATTTTAAATGGACAGACTGAAACACACACTGAAATCACATTTAAGTTTGGAATGATGTGGTTTACCCAGGGGCTTTGGTAAATACAGACACTGTGTAAATTCCTGCATGCCGGGAGTCACGCACCATGAAAGCACCCTCCTTATCCTAATAACATAAGAATACAAAAGAATATTAATGTAGATTACATTGGCATCTCCTTTGCCTTTACACACAAATCCTGAGTGCAGTGATGTCAATATTTGTTATTCTACTGTTTGTGTCAGTTCCTCATTAAAGGTTATTGGTTAGTTCGAATACAGTACAGTCGAAATACTAAAACTGTAACTGCACACATAAGTATAAAATTTTCTGTCTTCACATTCATACCTAGGCATGTGATACAGCTCTGACAGGAAACCTCACAGCCACACTGGTTTAAGGGTTTTGGATCTTTGTATGAATGCTACATGCACACTCTGCAGCTGCAACTACTGCAGGCTTGCAGAAAGCCCAAAAAAAATCTCCTCGCTTATGACAAAATTACTCAATAGCAACTGCAGACTATGAAAAAGGTCTTACATGTACTTTCATTTGATCCAGTTTGTTCATGTAAAATAAAAACATAAATTTGTTTTTGCAATTTTTGTTTATTTACCACTGCAATTAATAATTCTTCAGCTTCAGTCCGGGTTACATCTTTGTTATACCATCTATAAGAGAAACAAGGATGAGTGAATAAGCAGTAATAGGTTTTGCACATATAAGCCAAGATTGGATACAGGCTGTAGCAAAAAATAAATAAATAAATAAAAATTAATAATTTAATATTTAGATATGGTTTATATATGTGATCGTATATGCATTTCTTACTTAAAGTGCTCGATGTTGTTTGAAGGCTTCTCTTTAATATAAATGCAAGGCACAGTTCCAACATTTCTGTTGGATAAAGAGAGAAGAAAAAAAAAAAAGAAGTAGAGGACACAGTGTACACAATGGTATCTCGCTTAAGAGGTATACGTACGTCAATTACAGTAATGTATACCCAAATACAATGTCATTACTCTCTGATCAGCTCATTCTCAGGTTTCAATAAATATTAAGTGTTGACCCAAAGCCAGCTTGTACAAAAAAGTGTTATATGTGAATTTGTGATTAAGCACAACACAATAAAAGACATATATTGATTTGTCTAATAAACTTTTACTTCCATAACACCAAACCCCACTAACAATGAATAACTGCTTATTTCAGCTCATTGACAATGATGTGATTTTATTCCCGAGTACTGATTTGATTGCGGATTCATATACATTGCTAGTTACATGTAAGTCTAATCATCTCAGTCTAATCAATTAAGCAGATTCTGCCAACATGGTTATTCAGTATAAGAACTTGAGGGTTTTCACATCTAGTTTCACAGCAAAATAAAACATAACCTCTGATTGCCTTTAAAATAATTCTCCAACACCTTTTCAACCTAACATCTTATTAAAGTTCCTACTTGAATACCATATTAAGGTACTATTTAACCTAGTAAATGTACTTCAGCTCTAAGGCATCTGTGATTACCACAGCCAAGAGTTTCGACATGTTATTTTGTAATAAGAAGAGAAAAAAGCTGTTTATTCAGATCTCAGTTATAAAAGAAGACTAGGAGCAGTTACAGAAGATTCAATAGTATTTCTAAATTTAGCTTTAAATCTACATAACATCATTTGAATGATAATTTTCATCAAGGAGAATCTGTGGTTATGCATGGTGTGATCTGTCTGATCATGTGTGAATGGCACAAAACCTTTGGGACAGTCCAAGTGGCTTAAATAACATTTAACTGTATTTTAAAGTTAGAAAAATTTTTTATAAGAACAACATTCACAAATGGCTGCCTTATTTCATTAATAAAGTGTAACAGCTGGAGTTTTGTGTTTTATATAAGCTTCATATTTTTGTCGTAATAACATATTTGTTACAGATGAGGATAGAGATTAGATTTAAAAGCACTGCAATATTTCTTTAAAAGCAAAATGTTTTCTTGGTGTATTCAGCCAGTAAGTTTTAATGTATTGCCATTTATTGAAAGGAAGTTTAAAAAAAAAAGCTAATAAATGACAAAAATGTAACATCCTATTTCAAAATAGCCTGCCGATTGCTCAACACAGGCAGGCAGAGAAATGCTCTGACGAAACATGTGCAGAAACTCTGTGGTCCTTAAACTTTTTTTATGCCAAGGGCAGTTCCTGTTTAAGGGCCACCACTGATTAAACAACTTTTGCTATCCTACAGAGCTAAAAAATTGCAACAGCTATTTGACATATTGCTGCATCTTGGTGTAAAGATGCTACACTGTTTGACTGGGAAAGACTGAAGAGATCTTATATAAATATATTAATTCATATATTAATATAATGTTACTTAAGTGAGTTTCTTACATTTTATTTATTAAGTATTTTCATTAAAAGAATGTAAACTCTATTATTGCTGATCAGGAGAACATCGATATCAGGCTACAATTTATAGTTCACCAGCAACACTGTGCCAGCCTTGTAGACCATAATATAACAATGTAGTTAATAGCATCAGCCAGTGTTTTAGGGTTTTCGTCATTGTACGTCATGATTAAAAAATAAGAGCAAAAAAGTAATCTCAATATGTTAGTAGGACATTTATAATTGAACACTTCTACAGACTCAGGAAAGAGGTAATAGAATTTTTACTACTTTGCTAATTCTCATTATGGCATTCACTGTAGAGCTATACCTCTAGAAATCTTCCAGGTTCACTCCAGAAAAACACTATTTGTCCAAATTTAATATATCTATTTTACATTTCTCTTTGTTTGCTCTTTAAGTGGACACAAAGATTGCTGGTATTTTACACTGCAAATAGATTATGATTTGATAACCCTGGAGAACTTCCTCCTAAAATCAGTTTTGATTTGGGTTTAGAAAGATAAGAGTAGGCATGTCTTTAAAAGGGAACTTTTTTTCAACTGAGAAATCTAACGTACATATTGCAACAAGCAAATGTTGCCACTGCATATTTACCCATCTTTATCCCTGACGGTCCACCAGTTGGGTTCAGAGCAGTCTATTACAATGTACTCCTCATCTTTATGGAGTGGGATGTCTGTGTCCTCTTGAGGGACAAAGTTCTTCAGAGCCACAACAGTTCGAGTTTCTGAGCTAGAGACCCGCCTCTGTGGGACAGAGAAAAAAGTCCACAGAAATAATTCAGAATGTTAACCACAACTACTTTTATTTGTCTCACAAGGGCAAAAACTCCATCTGGTTTACACAGTAAACACATGAGCGTATTAGGATTACATATTTCATTTGACTTACCTCTGGGTCTGGTGTTGGAGGCAAAGGTTTTTTGGATGCTGCGTTGACAAAGGACACATGTTGAGAATATACTCAATCTCAAACAAGCATTATTTCTTATGAGTATATTATTATTGTTCAAATGCAGTATTATTTATCATAGCATCATTATTTATCATAGTGGCTGTGTTTTATTGTACCGCATCCGCTTGGATAATAGTCACTGCACCCAGGTGCCAACTTATCCGTTCTGTGACAACACCTCCATCTTCCCTCTCCCCAGAAATCAGGATGGTAGGTCAACACTAGGTTGTTGCCTTTAGTTTCTTCATATAAGATAAGATATAAATAAGATAGTGAACCATTTTATTCAGATAAACTACTGATGATCACAAAATTTAAATAAGAAAACTGACAATATATGTATTCGTAAGTAAGTTTACATAATAGTAATAAGTTTTGTTTCATTCATGTTATAATCTCGAACAGCTGCTCACCCTCTTTAAGAGCTCTGACCCACTTTAGCCTGCAGTCATTGTCTGGTGCAAACACATAAAGGTAGTAGCTCTCATAGACAACCTGTAAGTTAAACATAAACAATGTGGGTTTTTTTTTTCATACACACATATACTAGTAACAACTGAATCTGGCCATGATTAATAAATAGTGAGTTTCTTGTCCTTTATTTTTATTATGCATACACATCTGTATGATGAAATTCATGTACATAAATACATTGCGCATAACAAATAAGTGACATGTGGACCCTTTCCTGTGTTTTTTATGAATTTTATTGATCTCGTTTACTTTTTTTGTCTGTGTTGCTGTGCTGGATGTGTGAAACTATACAAATTGTATTTGTGAAACTGTAGAATGTGAGTCTTAAATGAAAGAGGGAAAATGGGAAAAGGAACAGGTTTGTTTATTCATGATATACCTTTGTCTATCAATAAATTTTATGAGCTTCATTGCAAATGTAATTGTTTGTTTTACAGTACAATGTTTTGTTTGTAATGTAGTTTTACAGCACTCTCACCTGGAAAGGGTATTTGTATTCACAGGGTATGGGGAGGTCACTGCGTACGATCTCTACACACTTAATCCGGGAAAGCTCAATGCAGCCCTTCTGAATTGGCTTTTTCTAAAACACCAACAAAAATATTCCATTGATTTTGATTATTCTATGCATCACATGCAGTTACTTTGTAGACAACTTTTACTGAGAGTATGTTAAGACAGTAAGTCACAGTTGCATAGCTTGATCCTGTGCATAAACACAGAAAAAAGCATACACAGGACTATAATTTTAATGAAATCAATGAAATTATGTATACCGTGGTGATAACTACAGACTTTATTAAATGTTTAAGAAAGCTCTATATGCTATATGTCAGAAAATAACTGCATTTACGCACCCCAGGACGACGTTCAGAGTAGGTCAGATCCTCAGTGTTTAGCACAAAATATCTTTCCTTATAATTGCAAGGGGATGTTCTTCGTTTCTGCTGAGATTTCTTGTATAAGATTCCTTTCAAAATAACTCGTGGGTACATGTTAAACTGAAATTGTTGGAGGAACACTGCTGAGCTTGAGGCATACTGTTGTGAACTGTAAAGTCTGTTTTAGTAACTAGCTCATATGTGAACTTGCATCACAAGTTGTGGTTTCCGGTGAAAAAATGCACTTGCATGTACCATTTCCTTTACTAAGGCATATGAGATGTGAGAGCACACACACACACATACACACACACACACACACACACACATACACACACACACATACACACACACACACACACACACACGCACGCATACACACAGAAACATTAAAAATCTTAAAAAATAAATGACTAAATACATTTTAAATAAATACACAAGGGCTGTCAGGCCTCATCAGTTAAAATGAAAATCTAACCAAAGTACCAAAGAACTCAGGACAAAATATTGTTAATGAAAATACTGACAAATCACTTCTTAACAAACTTTTTTAGCTACAATTTCTTTTATAGTGATCAGCAGAGTCATTACGAGAATTAAAGCCACTAGGAGAATCTTTGTTATAACAGTCTGTCAGATTCATCTTTGGTTGTCATGAAATTTAATAAACATTTACTCAAGTGAAGATTTTAACAGAATAAATAGCCTGAATGGCCCATTAATCAGATTTTAATCAAATCTTTTAATTTACACACAAAAATACAGCAGACTACAGCAAAAGCCAGATTTCGAGAGATAAAAAGGAAACCATGCCTACTCACCATGCCTAGGACACAAGCATGATTTTGCTGTGTTTTTATTACATGCATTCCTCAGTGAAATGCGGTTCTGCTGTTCAACTCTCAAATGAGTTTGATCTTTACTTTCAGACCGCGTTCCGCCATTAACAAAAACTGAAATACATTTCATGCAGACAGGGATTATAAAAGGTGCTAGGTGTCTAGGCTAGCTAGCTAGCTATAATAGGGGCTGAAGCACTAAGGGCCTGAACTCTGAGGGGCCCCAGACTGGTTGTTAACGTCAGTTGCATGACTGACAAGTAAGAAGCAACCTAATAAAACTGTGAGAAAGCAGGAATCTAAAAAAGAACTATGTATTGTCTACACTGGTTAGAGATAAGAATTATCAAAGATTTCAACTCTTGCGAGACCAGGAAAGACGGTTAGCTGCCTCATTTTATGCAGCCTGGGCGAAATATAAAAATGTCATATAGAAATAAACGATAGCACTCAGCTACTGAATACTTGCACACTCACTATCATTCACACTGCAGCAATACCACCTGTGTTGCGCACACTCCTCTATGCAACACTGTGATATGAAACTAAGGGTAAAATCCACACCTATATGATGAACCTGATGCAAGTTAAAACTCTCATCTAAAAACAATTTAGAAAAATGTGTCTGGCATTGGCAGTGGCCAGGAATTAATTTCATGATGATGGCACAAATTTGTTCTTTTAATCATTCAGTGCACGAGCTCCTGTCAACCAATTTTACACCAGAATGAAATTTAAAAAATAATTTTAGTAATAGCAAAATATATCTCATTTATTTGATATGCGGTAATATGGAAATATGGAATCATAATGATGATGACAGTGACAGTTTTATGTACATCATCAAAGAGCAGCTATTGTTCAAATTGATGATATACATAGAGCTAAATCTTTTCTGTTATACCTTTATTCCTACAGACCTAATAGACATGTTTTTACAGTTAAGTGTTACAAAAGCAGATGTCTAAGTAGTAATGTTTCAAAACTTCTGGCGAGATAGTGAACAATGCCAACAGCTGTTTCAGAGAAGGTTATAACTCTTTATTGAACTAGCCTGCTACATGGCAACACACCACATATATAAGGTTACACCATTTGCTAAGCATATGCTTTCTGAATGCCAGCTTTTAGCAAGCGAGAACTGTTTTTTGTCAATAATGTTAGCAAGACTATGGTGTAGCCAATGACTGTACAGCATATGTAGGTGGATGTTGTAAGAGGGATCCTAAAGTGGAGCCAAAATGCCTCTGAGGCCCTCTACTGGCTGGCTGCATACAATTTTTAACCCTGTCCATTCCCATGTTGGTGAATGAAGCAGACAGCTCAATGTTTCAAGATACAGCTCCACAAATTGTTTTTAAGAATAGTTTTACAAACTCAACTGACTTTGATATATCCCCCAATATGTTTTGTACAAGTTGTTTGACAATTAAACATGCCCCCAGACTCCATTTTTACTTGGCACCCTCGTGAATATTTTGTATAAGGCAATTCTCACAAATGCACATATAATTTCCAAGATGCACCTGAAGCTCTTGACAGTTATGAAGTGAAGCCATGTCTTGATTTGCTGTATACTGTTGCAACAGACCTTCAGTGCAGAATTCTCTTTAGTTTTTCTAGTCATTTTGATGCCAAACCTAGATCAGTGTATTGATATAATAACTAGAAAATCACCGTGAGTCAACCAAGTGATGTCCTAAGCAAAGGCAGCTGAGCACGTCTTCATTCAGATTGACGGCATATTTCAGGTGTCAGAGTTAAGCAGCTTCAAAGATCCACAATTGGATTGAATAGCACCATGCTATCCATTCATTTATAGTCATTGAGTTTAAACCCTAGTTACTTTTTTTGGTTGGCAGATGGATGGACCCAGCCCACCAGGCACCCCTGTAGCTTCACAAATGCATCAGGTTCTCCAGTTTTCTTCCACCCTCTGAAAAATTACCACGAGGTGGCTTGGCTACTTTAAACTGACTTACGTGTGAATGAGTATGTTCACTGACCAAGTGGAAGATAAATAAAGTCTGAATGAATGAACAATTTTAGCTTTATTGGGGAGCAAAAAAGATGTTGTATCTATAGCAGAGGTGATCAAATCCCATCATTCTTGCTGAACAGTCGAGCTTGGTCTTACAAGCTACAAGCTGTCATAACATGTGCTGAGCTGGTAGACCATCTTTGCCAGCTGACAGTGTTATTTTTCAGCTTCCTTATTACTTTTCTATATTAACAAATACATTTTAGGGATTTTCTAATTTCCTTACTGTTCTGGTGTATTCTTACAAACAGCTTGCCAGTAATGTTGTATTCATTGTGGAAATTTAGAAATGGCTTCCTTCCTTCCTACCACTTTGAGAAACATGTTACTAGTAGGTGGTTTTCAGCAGAGATAAAAAAAAAAAAAACACCACTATTAACTATGACCATTAGAGGTAGTACAACATAGCAAAGCTTACGCATTACTGCAAAGAAATATACATTTTATGTGGAACATAAAGAACTAGTAATAAACATGGGTAAGATAAATAAAAGTATTTATTTATACATTCCAATATATGACATAGTAATACATACAATATACTGTAAATTATACACAATACTGTATGCAGCAATATGCATGTATGTATGTTGCGGTTTCTCACCAGCACGATATGACAGACACACACACACACACACACACACACACACACACACACACACACGCGCGCGCACGCGTTTGTACTGCTATACTTGTGAGGACTTTCCATTGACAATGCTAACCCTAACCCAAACCCTAACCGGGTCATTCCTACTATTTGGTGCCATTTCAGCTTTGTAATTTCTATCAGAAAATGCAAAACTTTCCATGGTTTTATCATTTTATCTGAAGGAGGGCTTGTTAAACTATAGGATATATATATCAGTCCAACTTAAGGATATTATACTCTAATAATTATCATGAAATTCTTTGCATGTGACTTAGGACAAATGTCCCCCCCATTTAAAGGACATTCTCGTCTCTATTAATAAGTCTTTTGAATGCACAGTTATTGTAATATTTGCATTTTCTAAGAGCTTAAATGTCCTTCACTTTATCCTGCAAATGTATTTTAAGAACATATGAATAAACAAGCACTATTTTAAAAAGATATGTTGTATTTTGAATACATTTCTTTTAGAATGGCAATTAGGCAATTAATAAAAGGCAATTAATAATAGGAAATAAGGAGCAGGTGCGGGTCATCACCTTTTCCGGACACTTCCGGCTCCGTTTTTTTCACGGGATAAGGGAGTAAAGGGGATCTGCCAATATCCCTTGGTTAAGTCCACTGTCGAGTAAAAGCAAGCTGTGCCTAACTGATTGAGCAGTTTGTCAATGTGAAGCATGGGGTATGCGTCAAATTTAGACACCACATTGACTTTATGATCGTCCACCCAGAAACGGACCGACCCGTCTGACTTGGGAACCAAGACAACCAGACTGCTCCACTCGCTGTGGGACTCCTTGATTACTCCCATATCGAGCAGGCTGTAAGCTCCTCCGTGACCACCTTTTCTTATTGATATTGACCAGTGACTTTCTGCTCCATCTCACCTTTCAAGCGGCACAGTCCCCCAGCTATCTGGGCCCACCTCAGCCCTTTGTTAGACTTGGTGAGGGAGAGCTGCCCTCTGATCAGTCGTCTCCATGTCTTCAGTGATGGCCCAGCTACTCAATACAAACAGAAAGGCAACTTTTACCTACTCTTAAAAAAGCCTTTCAGTTGCTTCAACCTTGTCAGTTGCTGCACTGGTGCTGAAGCCTGGGAATTATCACAAATGCCGACATGGAGTCCTCACCCCTGGGCAGCATTGTCCAGTCACAGCCTCACAGCCATGCAGCAGGCCCAAGCCGATACCTTTCACTCGCTGCGGAATCTTCATTGTGTCAATTAGCTCGCGTTTCTGTTTTTTGCTTTCGCCCTGTTGTCATACGACTGACATCGTCTCTTAAAAAGAAAACCTTTACTTTCTGTTTGCATTCGGCAGGTTGCTCTTCTTTCTATCAAATGTCATGTTCTTTGTCCTCGCTTCTTTGAAAAGCCCAGAGTCACCTGTTCAGCCCTCGGCCTGTATTTCTTTATAATTTTTCCAACTGCTTTTTGCAATAAGTTGCCTCTCCTGTTCCTTCGTGGTGTGTTTGTATTTATTCATGATGTCCTCAATTATAGATTCTTGCAACAACAATCTTGTCCTAATGGTGTTAACTGTTTGATGGTGCCGCAGTGTATTCACTGTTTTACGTGGCGATTTTTTTCCCTCTTGCCAAGTGTTGATGCCTCTTCTTTTACTTTTCTATTTTTCTCTTTTCCCTCTACATCGACACATTTAGTTGTTCAATCTCTCTGTCACAATTTACAATCACTCTAGCAGATAAATGGTTCTGTATACAGCAATTGATAGAAGTCACATTAAAGCGAGTTGTTCTTATACCTGTTATTGTATGACCACCTGTTCTATTATACCATTCTTTTATTAGGCTACACAATGTTATCGTAATTAATATTAGTTTTTACTTTTAAAGCACACATATTTTCACCCTCACATGCACACACACAGGTGTGTGTACACACACTGTAAGGTTAAAATCATCTGCAACAATTCAAATGCAAATTCTACCCAATCAACAAAGCATTCAACCACCAACTTTCTTCTAACCTTGAGGGCCCTGGTTGTGTTGCATTTTCTGGCTCTGGGGGATTTTCTGGATTTGGAGAATTAGACATTGACTGAAAGATTGTCTTTGCTCTGGCACTTTCCCTCTGCTTTCTCTTTCTTTCTCGCCATTTCTTTCTCTGTGGTCTCTTCTCTCTTTTTCACTGAAGTCTGACACTTTTTTTTTAACTTCGTCTCTGTCATTTCTCCACCTCTCCTTCTGAGGCATTTCTGCCTTTTTTCAGGGTCTGCATCACCATCTGCCCTGTAGTGCCTCTGCTTTTCTGCAGCAAACAATGGTGCCATTCCCCAACAAATACATGCATCCCATTTAACACATCTTTTTTGAAAGTATGTAACAAATAAATTCATATTAAATTAATAATAAATACCAATACTTGCTGGAAACACTATTCATCGTACATCCATCCTATTACTATGTAACAGGCAGGACATTTTATGCTAAAGTTAGCATGGGTGCTTATGTGATGAACAACAGGCTAGTTCATGATGACCATAGGTGAAAATTTTTAACATGTTTATTAATCACATTTACAAAATTACAAAAATGTATCAGTTTCCACTATAAATAAGCATAACAGAGTGGACATGTTGTGCTCTACCACATCAGTGAACCTTGCTAAAACATTAAAAAAAGACTGATTAAAGAATGATACTTACTTACTCTGCTTCTTGTAGATGATTTCCCTCCAAAAATGTGTTACTTCCTGAGAGTCATGTGACTAGAGGAAGAGTCAGGGGCCATGTCACAGTAACAGGGGGAACAATCGACTCAGGGACACAACTTATTTTAAAGGCTTTTTAAAAATTAAAAATTTATAAATAACAAAAAATAACATTTGGTAATGAATATTATAAATGAAGCTATACAACAATAATGAAAATTTTTGAATTTGTTTGATTTTTATTACTTTATTTGTAAATGAATTTGAGCAAACCTGATTGGGGACATGGCAGTTTAGCCTACTTACGCTAAAAAATTATTTTAAATTAAAAAAATAATCCTGGGAACACATCATTGTTTTCTATGGTAGAGGGGGTTTATCATTGTAAGACAAGCTTTTATTAAGAAATAAGTATTAGCCCATTTTACACAAAATATACCATATTATGTGATGGCGACTCAAAAGACACCGAATGCTAGGAATGACCCAACAATAACCTTAACCTCAGTTTATTTATTTATTTAGTCAAAAAGTACAAAAAACCCACTTTTTTAATGGGACCAGCAAAATCTAAAATAAAAATATCAGATATTCCTGTCCTTGTGGGGACAGTTTGATCCCCAGAAAGATATAAAAACATGGTTTCACACAAACACACACACACACACGCACGCACGCACTCACGCACGCTCGAGCCCACCCCTAAACGATATCCAATGACATCTTCCGTTTCTAAGAATATTTTGTCCAATCAGAGAGGCCGTTACATGAGTTTGTCGCGCTATGAGAACTGGAAATAGGCAGGTTCCTATGTTTGCTTTCACGCTTTAGCAAGCGATACATTCACTGATTGGAAAGTGGTTTGGTATGTATTCATTTCTCTTTAAACACTGATGTGGTCTCTGTGAACATAACTGACTAGTCATCATTAAGGCGAGTAGGTTAGAGTCGAGCGTCAGCAAGTCTAAAGCGTTAGCGTGTAACAATGAGGGAAGTGTGCTGAGCTAATGCTAGTTAGCTACTTTAACAGTACCTTGTTTTAGTACCGTTTAGTTTCACGAGAGGTGTTCTGAAAGCACAATGCGGAGTGTTATTATCTTAATAAATAAGGATTTATTTTAAAAGGTTTTATACGTTTTATACTTTTTAGCTCGCTAGTTGTTATGCCCAGAGCTGGCGATGAAGTTAGGATTTATTTGAGAATGAAACTTCACGTTATTAGTCTCTAAATCGGGCTCAAATGTGATGACGTTGTTTTTGTGTTATATATAAAATACTGTGGTATAAATTAGACGTAACGTATTTTTTTAAAGTGAGGTTTGTAAAACGAAATAGTACTTAATAATAACGTAATAAATAATAATAATAATAATAATAATAATAATAATAATTTAAATAATAAATCTCTCGCTTTTGTCCAAAATCCCGAAGCCGGAACTTGTCCACTGTACATGGACGTAAAACGTCTACTCATCAGATAAATGCAAGGTTTTTGAGATGTTAAAAAAGTCTGACCAAGATAAATCATTTCAATTTTTTTCCACCTTTAATGTGACCAATAATCTGTGCAATATAATTGAAATTGTTTTGAGGGGAAAAATTAAAATAAAAAACTAAAATAATGTGGTTGCATAAGTGTGCACACCCTCTTATCATTGGGAATGTGGGTGTGTTCAGGATTAACCAATCACATTCAAGCTCGTTAAACAGTAGTCAGTACACAGCTGGCGTCAATTAAAGTGACTCTGATTAAACCCATATAAACCCATATAAACCCATATTCCACTGTTCCAGCAGGATTTTCCTGACATTTACATAGTTGCATTTTACAGTAAAAGCCCTGGTCCACAAAGTGCTTACAAAGCATCAAAGAGATCTCGCTGCTGAAGGGGATCAGTCAGGAGGGGTACACAAAATTTCTAAGTCATGAAATATACCATGGAACACAGTGAAGATGATCAACAAGAAGTGGATTAAACATGGCACAACAGTGACATTACCAAGAACTAAATGTCCCTCAAATATTGATGAAAACACAAAAAATTAGTCCAGGAGGCTGCCAAGAGGTCTACAGCAACATTGACAGAGCTACAGGAATTTCTAACTACTGGTTGTGTAGTACATGTGACAACAATCTCTTATATTCTTCATATTTCTTACAAAGAAAAACATCCAAACGTGGCTACAGTTCGCAAAAACATACATCGAGTCTGCCAAAAGTATGTGGGAAAATGTGTTGTGTTGTGATCTGATGAGACCAAGTACACCATACCCGGAGTGAAGCATGGTGGTGGCAGCATTATGATTTGGGACTGTTTTTCTTCAGCTGAAAATGGGACTTTAGCCAAAGTGGAGGAAATTGACCAGTTCCAAATATCAGTCGATTTTGGCAATTTGGTACAGCTGAAGATGAAGAGGAATTTCACCTTTCAGCACAACAGCCCAAAGCATACCTCCACAGCAACAAAAGAATGGCTTCACTAGAAGATCAAAGAGCCCAGACCTGAATCCAGTTGAAAATCAGTGGGGTGACCTGAAGAGGGCTGTACACAGGAGATTCCCTTGCAGTGTGGTTTTACAAGGAAGAGTGGTCAAAGATTGCCAAGTCAGGATGTGTCATGCTGAAGGACTCCTACCAAAAAAGACTGAATGTTGTCTTAAAATCAAAAGGTGCTTCAACAAAGTATTACTTTAAGGGTGTGTGTGTTTATGCAACCATGTTATTGTAAGTTTTTTATTTTTTCCCCTAAAAGATTTTAGTTTATCAATTGAATTGTACACATTATAGGTCACATTAAAGGTGGAAACTTTTCTGAAATGATTCATCTTGGTCTCATTTTTTTTTTACATCACAAAACCCTGGCATTTAACAGCCGTGTGTAGACTTTGTACATCCACTAGCAAACTTGTTCTTTTTATATTTAACTCTTTTAATAATAATTGTGTCATAAGTTCCTTTCACTGGTGTTTTTCCACAGAATGATCAAAAAGCCGTAATGAATGCATGCAGTTATTTTGTATAGATATTTTTTATTATCAGTTTTAGAGAAAAGATAATATTGTAGTGTATATAGTTTTAAGACATGAACTTATCCATATCATGATTTAAGATTTTATCCATAACACCCAGCCCTGTCCTGCTCAGTTTTGGCCCATGATGTAACAACGGTCTTTTTTTTTTTCATTTCAGTTACAGTCTACAAGAAGCTTGTAATTTAGAATGCGGGCTTGATATTCACTTAGATTAGACGTTTCCTCAGGCTGTATGTTTTTCATCTGGGATATAAGTCATGAAAACAATGTCTAATTTCTCTTGTTCATTTGTCAGGCCCTCAGAATGGGTGAGCCACAGCAGGTCAGCGCCCTCCCGCTGCCGCCAATGCAGTACATCAAAGAATACACAGATGACAATGTACGAAAAGGACTGGCCCCTAAACCACCTCCTCCTATTCGAGATAATTACATGATGTTTGGCAATCCGTTCCAGTGCGATGATCTCATCATCCGGCCGCTGGAGAGCCAGGGCATTGAGAGGCTGCACCCAATGCAGTTTGACCACAAGCGAGAACTGAAGAAGCTCAATATGTCCATCCTAGTTAACTTTCTGGACCTGCTGGACATCCTGATCAAAAGCCCAGGCAGCATTAAGCGTGAAGAAAAACTGGAGGACTTGAAACTTCTGTTTGTCCACATGCACCACCTAATTAATGAGTATCGGCCTCACCAGGCCCGTGAGACACTGCGAGTGATGATGGAGGTACAGAAGAGGCAGAGGTTGGAGACAGCTGAACGCTTCCAGAAGCACCTTGAACGTGTCGGTGAGATGATCCATGGCTGCCTTGCCTCACTGCCCGATGATTTGCCCCAGCTGGACACTTCGAGCATGGCTGGAGCGGTGGTTTCAGGTTCAGGGGGTGATATTAGACTGAAAACTGAGCCCATGGATGTAGAGGAGACTGGGGTGAGCTGCATGCCAGGACTAACTGACAAAAATGTGCCCGCTACTACAAAGGAAAAAGTATGGGATAAAGATGCTACAATGTGCAGTATCATTGATGAAATGATGTAAGATTAATAACATGGATCTTTTTGTTGTTGTTATGGGGTAGATGTCAGATTGATGAAAATGTATTACAGCATGGACAGAATCAATGCCATTCAAGCTTTGAAGGGGAACTGTTTTCCTTATTAAATGCCTTTCTGAACTCTGTATGCAACTAAAATTAATTAAGGTAGTTTTTCATATTGTTTACATCTTCTATGCCTCTTTGCAGAAATTGTCAGTTTCTTGTTTGTAATAAAAGCTGTTTTGGTAGTAATTACTTTTTGCACAACCCTGTATGATTTATGTAAAAAAATGTTTAATGATCATCCACCACTCTTAACTGCACCTCTCATACAGCTGTAATCACAACATGATACACATCCAGATTTATATAATCCTTACATTACTCTGCTATCTACTGTAGATAACGTTAATATTTAAGCTCTTATGACATTGATGGTCTTAATCGTTGTTAGTAAGCCCCATAATCTGTAAAACAAAAAAGGCAGTGAAAACGAGTGACTGCATTTTAGTTATTTAACAGAAATATGAGGGGCTCGTGCTGGTGGCTGTTAATGGTGCAGTTTGACTATAAGAAGGTCAATGCGTCCATCCTACTTCACTTCCTGGATCTGCAGGACATCAGTAGTCCAGGCCCAAACTGTGATATGCAGCAATCCTGATACACACATTTCCTATGTTTATGTATGAGAATCGTGGATAGTTAATAACCTTATTGGTCGTTTCGTAACTTAAAGTCGTTAAACGGGACTTGAATGTTATTAAACCGTGTTATGAAAAAGGACTGGTTATGAAACTGTTTCACAACAGGGCGGCGCGCGCAGCCCGCAGCCAATAGGAACCTCGCCGCTTCGTCACGTGCTTTTATTTATGTAACTTACGGCGCAGGAATATAGCTCAGAATTTACTGTAAGCGCTGTAAGTGACGGTTAATATAGGAGGATATTATAATAAAATATCTACACAAAGCCATTAAACTGATCGTTCTTCGCAGGGTTGATGGAGTAAGTCGCATGGAACAAAGGTAAAGCAACGTCTCTCGGCTTGAAGCGGTGAGAACCTATTCATCAGGTACAAAGACGGAAAGCGTGACTTTTTTTTTTTTTAAAAAAGAAAAGAATAACAAAAACTGAGACACTGAATAACAGAGGACACGTCCCTAAAACCGGATTCCTTTATTGTTAGAGAAAAGTCTGGGTGCGCGTTGCTCCGTGTGTTTGCTGCTCCGTGTGTTTGCTGCTCCGTGTGTTTGCTGCTCCGGGTCCGAGAAGCGCGTTCAAGTAGAGCGAAATTGCTGCAACTGCGAACACTTAAAGCTCCTCCGCTGGCCACAGCGCTTTCTGCTCCTCTGTAGGCTTCTCTCATAAAGGACTGCAGACATTCATATTAAACCGTTGTTTTATAAGAAATCCGTGAGACATGGAGCACCTGGAGTGTCCCATATGCCTGTTTCTTCTGTGTGAACCGGTGACGATGAGCTGCGGTCACTCGTTCTGCCGCCGGTGCATTATGGGATTCTGTGTGCCGTCCAGATGCCCAGTCTGTATGGAGAGGCTGAAACAAAGGGACGCAAAAAACATCAAAAACAACGTTGTGCTCTGCTGTATAACTGAGAAATGTTGCCCGGAGGAAACCAAGACTAGATGCGATCTACAGGAGAGGCTGAGGGCTGGCGACTTTACCAAAGCACTACGTCTGGCTGAAGACAGGATAGAGTCAGGTAAGAGCAAAGTTGTACTGATCACACCACAAAATTGCTACAACACCAACTCAGATACAACAACGTTTTGTCACAACGTAAATATTCCGACACGGCTTTTAAACAATGGGACAAGGCTGTGTTGCAGAAGAAGTTGGATCTGTTTCACACCTTAACCTGCTGACCGTCAGCTGCATACTTTCTTGTGCGCGTGCGCACGCATGCCGAGACGTTTCCAAGTAGCGTACCAGCCTCAAATGGGAGGGGCATACATTCAAATGGGAGGGGCATACATTCAAATGGGAGGGGCATACATTCAAATGGGAGGGCAGAACTCAGAGTGCTTCGCTATTGGTTGTTGAGAAGTTCAGTAGGTTTTCTGTAAATTTTTTTGTGGTACCTGCTGTTTAAACACAAAACATAATTTCCTGATGATAAAAGTAAGAATGTTGTGTATTTTCTGACATGCGTGCATTCCGGTGCATGGTCCAAACGCACAGATCGCAATGTCCATTTGATTTATTTAATGATATAAAATACATGTAGTGGACGAGATCAGGGATCAGTAGTTCCTTCCTCTTAAGATTTCATGTTTACTGTCTGTAAGCGAAGATCCATTTGCGTTGTGTTTTGCAGGGTATTTTTGTATTATTAAATTAAGTTATTAAGTTTTTTTTTTTTTTTTTTTTTTGTTATAGATGATTTTCCTTTCATAATTTACAGTACAAGTGAAATGTGTCGCCTAAAGTTTTAATATGTGCCTTTGTGTTGGTTTTGGTATTTATACACACAAACTACGTAATCCATTTGATGAGAATACATATGAATAATTTCCTATTAATTTCATATGATTCATTGAATCATATTAAAACAACAGTTATTTGTTTCAGATGAATACATGAGAATTTAAGCAAATATCAGCATCACTGACATTCCCTGATCACAGAGCTCAGACTGCAATCTAT
>JAOVVH010000043.1:22667070-22680247 GCA_028566435.1 Scorpiodoras heckelii
ATGAAACCTCCCACACTAAAATGACAGGTGTTTCAGTTTCATTGTCCAACCCCTGTATATATATATATATATATATAAATTATGATATGCTGTCTCATGCATATTTAATAATCTATTTCCTTATTTCCATGTTATGAAGATAAGTGTAAAATACTTGTATGCAACAGCTTAAGGTTTATCGTGATCCAAGTAAAAGGGGAAATTAAAGCAAGAAAAAAACACTTTTGGATTTACTCCTCCTATAAATAGGGAATTAAGACAAAGTGTCACACTGCTTTTCTGGCTGAACTCCTTGACAGTAACCCTGGTTGCTTTAGCAACAGCTGGGAGCTCATCCAGTCGAGCTACTTCCTTTCAGCTTTCACACCATAGCGACATCTAAAGCTCCAGCACTGCTCCATAATCCACTCATCCGTCATTCCGTCTGGTTCCATGTGTAATACCATACATCTCTTCACTCTTTGCATCATCTATTTAACTCTGCCATCCATCTTCCCACAGTGCCTTTCCACTCCCATCCAAATACTGGAGATGCTATGACTTCAAGGAGCCAGAGCCATGAGCCAAAGGAGACACTTCTTCATCCAGTTGCCTATCTGGGTGGAGATTTGGATGGGAACGTGAATATTAATGTAGTAATGGCATGAATGGCTGCTGTTTTAGACCTGAGGTGAAATCTGAGTCCATTAGCGCATCAAGAGAGGGAGCCTGGAGAATCTGTTTCTTTTGCTAAGCTGATGAGGTGTTGTGATAAACGGGCTGCTAATGAGTCAGTGAGTCACGTTTCTGTTCCCTTCCCTGCTTCATTTTTTTTCCCTCTTTCTATTTCTATCTGCACAATCACATACAGAGGAATGCAATTCAACACCAGGTGTAGTTTCCAACCCAGTAATTGACAGTTAGAGAGACAGTAGGTCTAAGGTAAGATGACTGAATGACATGTTTCATAAATGCACTGTATGTTTTTTCACCACATGTATGCATCCATCATGAGCGCTTTCTGTAAAGACAGTGATGAAGTGCTGGGCATGTCAGATCAGATTCAGATCAAATATTACCCCTACTTCTGATTCAAGCCAGTTGAGCTACACTGGGGGGATTGATGTAAGGTAAGGCAAGCAAAGGTGTCAGTAGGTGCATATTCAAGTGTGTCTGCATGCAGGGGTATGTAATCTCCACAGAATCTGGAAGTGATGCCAAGTGGCATAGAATTGGCCCTATGCTCTGACTCACATAAAGCAGCTGGATATAAAAGGAATAGAGTGCCATATGAGACAGGGAGAGAGAAATACACCATGCATACTGTGACTGCTTGCAGGGGGGCGAGAAGAGAAAGGGTGTGGGATGAAAGCACATCATGGCAGGTGTCATGAATCCTTTCTTGCAATCTCACACCCCCATGATGTGTCTTCATTATGTATGCTGTTCAGGCCCACACATAGGCATGCATTACACTGCAGTCATTGTACTGTTTATAGAAATTAGGAAGCACAGGCTGTGAAAGAATAAAACTGTACCCTGTGGATCTGCCTTCTAAAGAACAGCTTTGTTTTGACATTTTAGTCATGAAAACAAAACACTTTTAATGGACTGTATTTGCAAGGAAATAACATATCAATGTAAATCCTATTTTATTAGGGCAATACCTTTCAACAGTTTCTGAAAGATGATGACCTTTTTTTAATTATGTAAACTAGGTGTGAGGAAGATTTATATCAACATAGCACATTCAAGGAAAATTGGAAAACTGTACAAAAGCCTACAGATGTAGCACTTCTTCTTGGATTAAAACAGAGAAGATAGTAATAGCAACCTGTGATTTTGTTTTATCAATGGAAAATGTGTGTTGCCCAAGTTCCATTGCTCAACAGTGATTTCCCTTGAATGAATAATTAACTTCTCCATTCACCATGGATAAAGATATCATGGTGTGTATGTGATAGTTTATGCTATCATCAGCTTTCATTACAAAACAGCCCCATCCACACTGAAAAAATAAGTACTTTTTGATAAGAATATGAATTTCCTTTTTCATTGTAAAATTAACATACAATTTCCTGTAAAATCAGCTTAACATAAATGGGTAACTACTGCGCAAATAAAACAAAGAAAACATTTGCTCCTTTCTTTTAAGTAAATTTTATTTATATAATTCGTGCGAGAGCTTAAAGTAATTATGTAAATCTCAACACTGTAAAAAGTAAACATTATCTAAACATCATTTCTCAGACTCATTTGGAAGCATCTGCTTTTACTAAATAGCCAATAATAACTTAAATAGCTTCAGCCAGAAGTAGAACCCCAATGAGGTACACCAGTCTTCATAAAGGCTGAACTGGCAGAACCGAAAATGACTACTAACAGCTACCAAGATACAGAAACCATACAACCGACTAAGAAACACAAAGATGGTGAACCATGAAAACATGTCATCTTGTAAAAATTTAATAATAATCATCTTACCTATAATTTTAGGTCTTAAAGGCCACACTAAACAAGAAATATTGAAAACAACCCATTCATAATACTCAGAATTTCAGTTATGCCAATGCATATCGAATTAAGTTGAAAAAACTTACCCCCACATTATATGACTGCATTCATTTAAACTCTACAGGACTATTTCAACTTTAAGTTTTAACTTTATATTTTAATTTCAACCTTGTGACTAATCAAATGTAAATGAGTCTAATTGGTTCAAGTAAAAATTTATTTTTTTTAGTTTTGAGAACACTTGCAAAATAATAAAAAGAAGTATAATATACATGTTGGTTTTTAGCCGCATATTTACATTAATGAATTTAGTGCAGAAATGAAAGCATGTATTTCTAATAATTTACTTGTTTATGTAATTCTTTATATCATTATAAACTTAATATAGTAAGAATGTCTCTCAAACATTAATTCAATAGTTTAGTACAAAGGTTTGATTAGGAAAACCTTTTCTTATTACTTATTTACTTATTTACTCTTGCGTAATTTACCATTATATCGGCCATATTCAACCTGGGCATGTTCAAATTTTTTTATTACACATAATGACAGGCATCTCAATCTATTTATTCTGTGCTTGATATTATGGATATTATTCACACTTTGATGAGTTTTCTGTGGAGCATGGCATCCTTCCAAACACTACAGTGAGCAAATGAACACCTGTCTTTTGCAAAAGTGTTAGCTCAGCAGTTAAGCTTCTAAAGGATCTCATAAATGGGAAATTCTGTCTGACTGCCAGAGAGCTCCTGTTGAGCCCTTATCAAGGCATACAATGTCTAGTATGGAGTTTTTCCATGTTGAAAGAGGCTTTGTATGAAAGCATTACTGGGTGCTCCTCATGGGGACCTACAGAAATCCTTATGAGCTTTTTTACATGTGAACAACAGTCCCAAATGGAGCCTCAAATACGGTGGACAGAGAAACACACTGATAAAAATCACAACTTTCCCGCTGAGGCACAAAAAAAGCATCAACCAACATCTTACTTTGGTTAGAAAAGTGTTTTCTTTTTTATTTGTAATGTTTTACTCATTATTGATTTAATGTGTTTTCCATCCATTCCATACCTCTCTGTTACATAAGCCCAACAAACAAACATAAACAAATCACGTCATTGTGAAGTGTGAGCACAAAAGATCATTTTTGTATGCCAACCACAGAAAAGAGTAACACTGTTAACCAGATACATAAAGTAAATCAACTAACTGCTCAGTGATTCTTATCTCTGTAACGACTACATCCCTTTACATTAGCAAAGCATTATCTCAACAAACCAGTTTATATGAAAAACAGCAAATCGCACAGCACTCAAAAAATCCTTACTATATTATTATATATTGTCTCTGTCAGCCATTACAAATCTCTTACTGTGTATAAAATATGTTCAGAACATGAGGCCACAAAGCAGCCCAGATTCCTGTGCCTTCATAAAAGACATGAAATAAGCTGGAAACAGAGAGCAAGGGAAGTACAAAGCACTCTTTGTTTACACGGGACAAAGCAAGATGTGTGTGAAAGAATAGTACTCCTGGGAAGCTCCTTTATTTAATTCAATCCATCATGGTGGAGCTTACCCTGAGAGCTGGTTTCCCAAACATGAGTTAAATACAGATCTTAGTTAATATCCACAGTCAGTGATGATCTTTTTCTTTAAAAATTAAGAATAGGCTAAAAACAGGAGTCATCAATGAACCTTCTTAAAGCATGTGTGCAGAGAGAGAATTTAAAGGCAGGCCAGCATCCATCAACATTTGCTCCATATACAATCTCAGAACATAGTTATAAAATGACACATATTTCAGGCTCTAAAATGAAACTCTTTCAGGTCACTCCCTCACTGATATTTTTGAAAGTACAAGGCAGTTGAGGAATGCTCACTTGCAATAGACTGATGTAAAAAGAATATTGTATCAAAAAGACATTTATACTGTAGCAACACTTCAAAAAAATGTTTAGCTTTGGCTCTGTGCACTGTATAAATGAATGACAATACTATATTTGAAGGGCAGAAAGTGACATTCGAATGATAGGGGGAAAATACTAAAAAATCTCTTTATCCACAGTAGCTTGTGATGTCTTTGCTGATGCCCTTCTGCAAGTGTTTTTGCAGATTCAAATGTGGAACATAATCCCAAGTCAATCTTGGCACAAATGAGGTATGGCACCTTAAATGAGGCGTAGCAGCAATGCAAGGTTGTTGAGATGAAAAAAACAAAACAAAAAAAACAGCAAGATAAACAGGTTCAGTATGCTATGCGCTACTGATCAACAACAAATGTTCTCCCATTGCCCATGTGAAGATTTACATCTGACTATTTACATTATTGACAGACTGACAATCTGATATGTTTTTTTTAGGCTAAGCAAAGTTAATGATGGAGGGAAATCAGTCACATTGTCCACTAGTTCTAGGTTCTATGTGCAAACTTTAGTTCATACAACAGACTCTCTGTATTAGTCATTATAACATTTGAGCCATATATTAATCTGTGCAGCATACCACATATTTCATGTTCCCCCATTTTCCTCGTGGAAATAAGGTAAATTTGCATTACCAAAAAGTGTAGTGTCCCCTCAGCATCATATTGCACAGCATATCTTCCTCTCTGTATTCTTTTTTCTCCAGGAAACATTTGGGATTTTTTTTTTCTTACATAATAAAATTATTTCATGGGTAGTTGGTTCGGTGGAGAGCAGTCTGAGAGTGCATTTTGGCAGTATGGAGCATCCCTGGTCAGTTGGGGACAGTGTCTGTGTAGAACCAGTCAAATGCCTGAGGCTCCAAGGCTCATGGCAGCTGTGTGGCTCATGCACGGTAATGTTTGCACAGCTTTTGGGAAGTCATGGGCAATGATGCGGCCGTTCTCCCCACCGCTGCCACTGCCACTCATCCGGGTCAGTGTGGTGCAGCGCATGGCATCATTGATGGACTGCTGGGATGAAGACATGGGCAGAGTTAGACACAATATGGAGATGTTGCATAAATACTGGTTTAGAAAAGGATTCTAAAAGACGATATAAACATTTGTTTAATGTCACATAAATACAGGAGAACATGAGTAGTTACTGTATGGAGGTTTTTATAATGATATTATCTGTCAGTTTCTTAATGAAACCGCTTCATTCATAAATCTCTCCCCTTACTATAAAAATCAGTATGTACAGTAAATGTGAACCCTACTGTAATGTTTTAGAAGCTTGGATTGGACTGGAATGGACTGCAATGCAGTTACTAATTAATGAATCTGTGTGCAATTCATGTTGTACAGTATCAAAACAAGTTGCAATTTTGCAAATAATGAATCAGCTTTGGCTGTGTAGAAACAAGCCCCTGCCCACTAGTCCTTTGTTTACATGTCATATAAATACAGAATGTTTTTTTAAGCCTCAGATACATCTAATTTACATGAAACAGTTCCTGAAATATGCAGGTGGTGTGAATATGAGCCAATAAATGGAAAATATTCAGCAAAGTGTAGTTGTCCAAGATCTCATGATGATATGAGGAATAAAGTAAACATAGAGAGGGTAAAAAATATATTGACTTTGAAAATATTGAAAATATAATCTGAATTTGAGGTGTGTTTGTCCAAGTAAGTAAAACCAAGTTAAGTGTGCTCTATTTCTATTAATTCTGTTTACTTCTTTTGCTTCATCTTGAATAACACAACTGCCTAAGATTCTGCATCCAGGTCAGTGCTTTCTGCTGATTTTTGTATACAAATGCACCAATTACACATTTAAATGATTAAAGTTTTACATGTGATTCACATTTTATGAATTACAAATGTTTACAGTTATAAATAAAAAAAGCTCACATTAACCCCCTTTACTTATATTTTAATGTAAAGTTCCCAAGTGTGCAATTGTGATGATCAACTTCATTAGCTATGTTTGTTACACAGGTAGTATATGTACTATTCTAACTTAAGACAAGCATTTTTAACATGCTTGTTCAGATGAAAATGAAGAATAAGGAAACTATGCGTAGAATTTGGGTCTTCTTGTTCTATCAGAACTGAAAATATGTAGCTTTGCTTAGTAAAGGCCAATGTGAGAAGCAAAACTAGAGTGTTTGATGCCAGCTAACATTTTGTTATTGTATATCTTGAATCTGGAAATACTACATTTCAGTACAGTGGGATAATTAATATACACACGAGGCAGACTAATTTGCTTGCTCAGAGAAATTTGGACACTTTCTTTATATGAAATATGAATGGCTATGGAATGTGAAATCTGTAATAAAATTAACAAACAAAAAAAAAACATCTAAATCTATTCTATAATAGTGTGTAATATCTGTCGAACTATGGTAGGAGTATTATTTGGGGTAACTGCCTGTAATAGTTATTGATCATAAGAAAGTACACTGAGGTATCTGTATGATGTTTATGCAAGTGACAAAGCATTGAGAGAATGAAGATTTGCATGTGTTATTTAATGACTGATCATCCGTAGATTAAGCTCAGTTAAAACAAGCACAGTTTAATTCAAATCTTAGATAGTTACAGATTAGATCTTGATAAGATTTGCGAGAAAGCAGAAGATATATTTAATGAGAATGTCTGAGTGGATGCCAAATTTAGCAAGTCTTTGAGTGCAAAATTATGGGAAAGCAGACAAGATGTCTCTTTCTGAATAATGAGCAGTCATTAGTCTAGATGGAAAAACTAGAACACATGACCTTACTGCATCTGTTCTTTATTTGGAAGGGAACAAAGGCATATGCATTAACATGGCTGTTTGTACAGCCAGACTAGCTAGACCACAAAGGGTTAAGAAGGACAGAACCCAGGATAAACAAAACAATAATGTAAAGCAAAAATGCAAAAAGAGATAGGAATGTGTGTATGAGAGAGAGAGAGAGAGAGAGAGAGAGAGAGAGAGAGAGAGAGAGAGAAGAGAGAGAGCATATATTTTATATTGTTTTGGAAACCAAATTGTCCCCACAGGGATAGGAATATATGATATTTTTAACCTTGTGGGGATATTTTGCTGGTCCCCTAAGGAAAGTAGGTTTTTTGCTGTAGATATTAACAAAAATAAAAACTAAATAAAAGAGCCAAAAAGTAGCTTTTTCATTGCTGAGGTTAACTTTAAGGTTTGGGTTTGGGTTAGGGTTAGCATTAATTAGCTGCAGCAATAATTATGTCAGTGGAAAGTGTGTATGTATGTGTGGTGAGAGCTTGTTTTATTCCTGTTTGTTTAATGGCTCTTTAAATCTGAACTGTGTGGCCACTGTATACGCAGTAACTTTTAAGTTCAGTGTAAGTGCTCTCTAAAGCAGGCTGAGTAGTCACCTTCATCCTGTGAGACTCAGTTCTTGACTTGTAGCAGAATTCCACCAGAGCCACCAGCATGGCCAGGCCCAGGCCCCCAATTAGAATGTAAAAAACTCCAGCCACATTACTGAGACTCAACGCACTTGTCTTGTCCTATAGGAGGAGATAGAGTCATGTCACAGGAGGGCAAGGAAGAAATTTAAATATCACATTTGGACAACTTACACAGACAAACACACAGTACACACTCACAGACAAGGTATACAAAGTATACACTTATGGTGCGACTGAAAAGTCAAAAAGTGTGCGCACTTTGAAGTCTATGTGTATTCTCCCCTTGAAGTCTATAATTTGTGTGCCATGAAGGCAATTATGTGCTTCAGGCAGAGCAACCCCCAAATCTGAGTGTTTTTATGTAAACACCAATTATGCAGTATTCTGCCCTTGACTTGATGCTTTTAAGCCCTATAGAGTGCAGAAATTTCATTCTCATTATTCATTATGGACAGAGCTTGTATATACACCAATCAGCCATAACATTAAAACCACTGACAGGTGAAATGAATAACAGTGATTATCTCACTACAATGACATCTGTCAAGGGGTGGTATATATTAGGCAGTGAATAACATTGAGCATACAAAGTTGATGTGCTGGAAGCAAGAAAAATGGACAAGCGTAAGGAACTGAACAACTTTGACAAGGGCCAAATTGTGATGGCTATGCAACTGGGTCAGAGCTTCTCCAAAACGGCAGGTCTTATGGGGTTTTCCCGGTATGCAGTGGTTAGTACCTACCAAAAGCAATCCAAGAAAGCACATCAGATGAACCGGCAACAGTGTCATGGGCAGCCAAGGCTCACTGATGCGCATGGGGATTGAAAGCTAGCCTTTCTAGTCTGAGCTACTGTAGCACAGATTGCTGAAACTTTTAATGCTGGTGATGACAGAAAGGTGTCAGAACACACAGTGAATCACAACTTGCTGTGTATGAGATTGCAGACCAGTCAGAGTGCCCATGCTGAGCCCTGTACACCACCGAAAGCACCTACAATAAGCATGTGAGCATCAAAACTAGACCATGTAGCAATGGAAGAAGGTGGCCTGGTCTTGTGAATCTTGTTTACTTTTCTATCATGTGGATGGCTGGGTGAATGTATATCAATTTCCTGGGGAAGAGATGGCACTATGGGAAGAAGGCAAGCCAGTGGAGGCAGTGTGATGCTCTAAACAATGTTCTGCTGGGAATCCTTGGGTCCTGGCATTCATGTGGATGTTACCATGATACACACCACCTACCTAAACATTGTTTCAGACCAAGTACACCCCTTGGCAACAGTATTCCCTAATGACAGTGGCCTCTTTCAGCAAGATAAAACTGCTTGTTCAGTATTCGACTGAGAAACATCGACTGAGAAACATGACAAAGGGTTTAAGGTGATGGCTTGGCTTCCACATTCCCCAGATCTCAATCTGATCAAACATCTGTAGAATGTACTGGACAAACAAATCCAATCCATGGAGGCCCAACCTTGGAATTGACAAGATTTAAAGGATCTGCTGCTGATGTCTTGGTGCCAGAAACCACAGCACACCTTCAGAAGTTTTGTGGAGTCCATGTCTCAATGGGTCAGAGCTGTTTCGGCAGCACAAGGGGGACCTACACAACATAAGGCAGGTGGTTTTAATATTATGGCTGATCCTTGTACAATCTCCATTTCCAGAAAAGTTGGGGAACTTTCTAAAAATGCCATAAAAACTGAAATCTGTAATTTGTTAATTCACTTGAACCTTTATGTAACAGACAAAGGGACAAAAAAAAGATTTTCAGTGTTTTCAATGACAAACTTAATTCAATTTTTAAATATAAACAAATTGAAATTGATTGAAAGACTGAAAAGGTTTTACAAGTAACAAAGGTTCCAGATGAGGTCAGAAAAATTGAGTATAAAAGGGGCATTCAACAAAGGCTTAGACTTTGGAAGCAAGGATGGGTCATTGTTCATGAGAGAATTGTCAGTTGTACTGTCAATACAATGTTTCTCAGTACAACATTGCAAAGAATTTAGGTCTTTCATCATCTACAGTTCATAATATCATGAAAAGATTCAGGGAGTCAATGCGTGACCATTGAGCCCTCAGGCATAGAAACCATCATGTTACCATAATGGACATAGCCACATGGGCTCAGGAGTACTTTGGAAAATCATCCTCACTTAACATAGTCCACTGCTGCATCAAGAAATGCAACCTGAAACTCTTTTATGCAAAGAGGAAGCCATATATATAATTTTCCCAGAAACTCCATGTCTATTTCAGCAGGACAATGCCAGGCCTCACTCTGCATGAGTTAAAACAGCGTGGCTTGACTGGCCTGCTTGCAGTCCAGATCAGTCTCCTACTGAAAATGTATGGCACATCACAAAGAAGAGAATTGAACAACGGTGACCACAAACTGTTGAGCAGATCAAGTCTTATATACAGCAAGAATGGGCAAAAATTCCATGTGCATAACTGCAAAAATTTGTATCTTCAATTCCCAAATGATTAAAAAGTATAATTTAAAAAATTATGTTGACCAGTGTTAAACATGCCTCTGTCCCAACTTTATTTGAGTGTGTTGCAGGCATCAATTTCCAAATTTGTTTATGTTTAACAAACACAATTAAGTTCATCATTGAAAACACTGAAAATATTTTCTTTGTCCTTTTGTCTGTTAAATAAAGGTTCAAATGAATTAACAAATTACAGTTGTTAATGCATTTTAAGAAAGTGTCTCAACTTTTCTGGAAATGGGGTTTGTACATTTCTGTCTTTTCTCAACAGCCATCTCTCAATCAAAAAGGAAAATGGGATTAGCTCATACTTGCTCTTTTGCTTGCTCAGTAGAATAATAGAGGGCTGAGTGTTTTACTTGCGTGTGTCCTGCAGGTGTGTGGTGAGAGACGTGATCAGGGACCTTAAAAAATTATGTCACTTTTCTATATGCTCCATATTCACATTTCGTCCACTAGACAGCACTGTATTGACACTATGGTGTGTTCTTTATGCTGACTTGAAATAATTAGACCATTATTTATACACTTTCTTTTTTTTTAAGCTTATTTTAGTTAAACTAGAGAAAAAAAGAAATTAAAAGGAATGTGTAGAAGTGAAAACTGCATCTAAATTCACTGCGCGTGCAGTGCAAAAAGAATTTCTGAATGCAGTATATTATGGGCTGCTAATTAAAACCTAACACAATTAACATAAGCATGCATAAATGTGCTCCCTGAGGCTACTGCATTAGGTTTATGAATCTCATCATTCCTGAGCTCATGATTCAATGCAACACTTTAAAATCCATAGAAGAATAAATGGAATTAATGTGAGTCTACAGAGCAAAGTCTCATTCAAGTTTTTTCTTTTTTAGTGGGTTTGTGATAGCTGCTTCTATTGTTCTTTGTGGATGAATATCTTTTGGAAGATTTGTGTTCCATCCCTCCAGTAGAGCCAGCAAGCGTGTACACGCAAGAGAGAGTGAGAGAGAGAGAGAGAGAGAGAGAGAGAGAGAGAGAGAGAGAGAGAGAGAGAGAATGAGCAGGGCAGTCATTTGGTTTTTAGTTTGCGTGGGTTTTAGTTTGGCTTATTCATTGTGGTTCAACATAACTGGATTTAGAGAGATTCTTTAACCAAAGAATAACATAATAAATAAATTCCCCTATCAGTATCAGTTCAAGTGGTCTATACCATTTAACACACATACAAACGCACATACACATAAAATCACATTTAACCGTTAGTGATATGCAGTGATACACCTAGCCATATTCCCTTGCTCACTGCTATTACTTTGAGCATCTGGCAGGCTGAAACACGCTACTGTGTCTTATCTACCTGATCAGGGTCAAATCAGACATCTAATAACTCTGTATTTATTTATATTTAATTCAACCTTTATTTAACTAGGAAGTCCCTTGAGATTAAACTCACTTTTTTCAAGAGAGAATTGGTCAAGATAGCACGGAGCTTCCAATTTTACATTTTACATCAAAAAGCATGTATTGAGCTCAGCATTTTGGCAGTTTTTGGCCAGAGTATTGGCTCAGTGTGAGCTTGCGGTTACCCAACTCCCTGTGGTGCTGGATTTTTACTCGCTGTGTTTGTCACATTGGGGCTGACCTTTGAATCACCTCCACCGCTGCCGCACTCCCCCTTGTCGTACCACCATTTGTTTTTCAATTTGTCCAACAGGCCCTGCTCGTTCAGTTTTAACACTGCCAGGTTTACTCGGTTTCTTGAAAAAATAAGACAACAGTGTGGTCAGAAGGAGCTTCAGGTAGAGTCATCATTATTTAATGAAGTATGCACTACAGTGTTGGTAGTGATGTTTTGTGAAAAATGGGACAGAGAAACTGAATATATTAGCTCAGACAAAGATTTGCTTACAGTCACTGTTTATGTGCTTAGAGTCACTGCTTTTTCCCCTTCACTGGAAAAATCCAGTCCAGAGTATAGTGATCTTGACAGCTAAAAATATTTGTTAAATGTGCTTATGTTTCCCTCACGATCAGTGATAAAGGAGTAATTTAGAGTTAAATATTCTAGCTTACATTATCTCTGTAATACACATAGCACCATTGAAGGGAATATACAAATCATTTTCCACAGCTTATAGTAAGGTGGTCAGCAATAGAAACAAACCTCGACTCTGCCCGTGTGCCTGTAGGATATGATTCTGTCACTCAATAAAACACAGCACATGAGTTAACTTACCTCTTTTCTAGCAAAGAATACAAAACTGATTATATACAATTAACACGTGCAGGAGCAGTCAAAATGCTTTGAGTTGTGTTGTTAATACATAAACCAAACTGCATCATTACTTCTGGTGATGCTACTACCCAACACTGCATAATGTACATTCTGATCCTCAAAAAACATCAACACATAAGGTTAACTATGAATGAAATAAGTCTAATTAAAGGAACAGTGCAAACAAGTTTGATGGCATTGGAGTCTTTTGATGTGGAAAACCTTTTCATAAACTTGTCATACAAAGTACAGACTTCTTGGCCAAATAATATGCTATAATGTTTTCTGATATGGTAGGAAAGCTGGATAAATATGGCCATAATTGTGCCAGTTAATAAACATTGCTTAACCCATGTTGTTGCACTTTCCCGCTATTTAAGTCACTCCACTGTTATTTAGTTTATGTTAGCTTATTATGTTATATGTTTATTATAATTATAATGAATGAAGAGATGTTACAAATTACAATCCAGAAAATGCTGCATAGAAACTGTTGCAGTTATTTATGCAAAGTTGTATTTAAATACTGCATGTCCTCCCCGTGTCTGCGTGGGTTTCCTCCGGGTACTCCGGTTTCCTCCCACAGTCCAAAGACATGCATAT
>JAOVVH010000043.1:22681712-22695446 GCA_028566435.1 Scorpiodoras heckelii
CCAAAGACATGCATGGTAGGTTCATTGGCGTTTCCAAATTGTCCCTGGTGTGTGTGCGAGTGTGTGTGTGTCCCGCCGCCCTGCTGACGGGGGGGGGGGAAACAGTGCCAGATCTGGGTGCGGACTTGATCCGCTGTGGCGACCCCGCGGTACGGGAGCAGCCGAAGGTAAAAACAAAACAAAACTAATATATACATTTTGGATAGGACATTGGCTTTGCCATTCTTGAACCCAGGATAATATGACATGAAAGTTAAACTGAGTAAAAAACAAGGCCCAGCATACTTGATTTGCACTGGCCCATGAGAATCTGGAATGGACACACTCCACCCTCCAACCAAAGTCAACACTCCGCTAATGCGAGCTGTATGGCTAACAACTCTTTGTTTCCCATGTCATAGTTCCATTCTGCCTGGGTAAACTTTTGAGAAAAGAACTTTCAGGATCAATCTTGGCTGGGTTGCCCATGATTTGCGATAACGTGGGTCCGGGGCTGAAGCTTCTGTAAAAATTTATAAAACCCAGGAATTGTTGGAGCTCTTTCACAGATAATGAAGATGGGACCTGGAGTTCATGGGCAAGTGTGGTGTTTTCATGACATAATGGTTATATTTATAATTTATATTGTTATTTACCTTTTTTTAGTTGAATATTTTAATCTGTACATATTAAATACAAATTAAATCAGTAAAAGTATACAGAATACCACCAAGTTCATTTACTTTAATCCACACAGTGCAATGATCTATACCAAATCAGAAGTAGGGGTACAATGTTAAATTTAACTGTATTGCTACTACTACCAGTCATGGGCTGATTGAAGAAATGTCTTCAGGATTAACCTCTTGTTGCCTTTTCTTACTACTAGTACTATTACTGCTACAAAAGTCAACATAGTATGCATGCAAGAGGAGATGGTGCTGTGCTTTACCTGAGTGGTGATCCTTTTGGTGTAGCAACACCATAACCCTTAGAGTCCAAATTCCCGCCCACCTTCATGGTATCACAGGGTTTGCGCTGTTCAATATATTCATTCATTGTAGACTCCAGCAGATAGGCATACTTTCCTTTAGACTTTCTAACTCTAATCACTCCTTCATCAGTGGTCTTTACAAACACAGATGCGTCAGCTGACTTCATGTAGGACCACATCTTTTCAAACACAGCAATCTTTGACCTCTGTAGAAAAAATAGTGTGATTACATAGGATTTTCACATTGGATTAAAGTGATATAGTGATAGCCAGGGTTTGAAAGGGCAACTAAATATTAAAAATAGCCAGTTATATTGTCATCCTATTTATCCATTTATAGAACAATTTAAAGCAGAAAAAATATAGGGCCACAAATTATGTGTGCAAATGAAGAACACAAGACAATGCATTCAATGTTTTAGGAAAGACGATTATGAAATGTTATCACAAATATATTATATCTCAACCATTTGAACTGCAAATAAATGAACTTGCTTACCCTAAAGAACTCTTTGGTTGAGCCAGCATCGAGTGTGCCATAAGCGATCTCAGTCTGTTTGGCCAAGTCTTCAGCGCTCTCAATAGGAGACACCATCCTCTCCACGGTGAGGAATGCTGCCAGGTTAGCTGTGTAGGACGAAATGATGATGAGGGTGAAGAACCACCAGACACCACCCACGATCCTGCCTGAGAGAGATCTACAAATGAAACATATACAACACAAATGTGCTTTAGTTAGTTAAAAACTTGTATCAAAATGTCAGTTGTCAGTATAGGTTTCACAAGTCCATTTTCAGAGATAAATAAAGCATGCATAGTGAGGAGTTAATGGCAAAATCACACAACTTGGTATTCAGAGCTCAGACTACAGGCTTATAAACTGCAAGAACAGGTGTGTGCATGTGATGGAGTTGAATCAAAACAGAGATGTGTTATTTATTTTAGATTTTGACATTAAACAAAAGTCTGTTTTCCTTGTGCAATGTTGCTTGAGGAACTCATTCATAACAATGTCTGCCAGATATCTAAAATCTTTGTATGGGTTGTGGCACAGAATAAACAGTAGTTATGTTCGTTACAATGCATGTATTGTAATATAGTGATTGTGCAGAAGTTTAAAGCAGTGGGATGTCAGAAGGGTCCTTGTTTAGGAGGATGATGGTCTGAGGAAAGAAACTTTAAGGTGGCCATCTTCCTCCTAAACAAAGACCCTCTGGACATCCCACTGCTTTAAACATTATTACACTACACAAGAGGCAAATATAATTACAAACATTCAGGTCTGAGGCACCACAAAAATTTGTAATGATACAAACTCTAATTATTTTCTAGGCATCGCCTAGAAATCTGGATAATAATAAATAAAAATGATAAGCTTGGTTTATATAGCAAAATTCACATACCCAGGGCCACTTTACAAAAGAAAAAAAATATGAATAGTAGACAGAGGAAAAGAGAAACATCTTAAGTTTAGTTTTGAAGAGTGAGACAGAGGAACATTCACATAGAGATTAAGGAAAGGTATTCCACAAATATGGAGCAGCAGCATTAAATGACCTGCCTCCCCCAGAATTCATACTGAACTCAATTAAACTAATTTAAGTAATTTTATTAACATGTAAACATAACCCAAAAATGAAGCCTATGCAATTAGAGCCCTACTGTGAATTTCTACATTTGCAGAGTTCTATTCAATCCTACTTTATTCAATAAAAAAGCAGTAAATATTAGTATAATTCAATATGAAATGTTCAGTATTAACCAGAATATAACAATACACAATTATTACAGCAGACCAAGGATGGTAAAATTCACTGACTCACATCAGTGCAATGGGATTAAAGTTCATGATGCATTTGCACTTATTATAATGTGCATTGAAGACAATTTGGGACGAACTCTCTCATGAAACAAAGTGGTGAACCATGACCCATCCTTGCTTGCAAAGACCAAGCCTTTGGTGGATCCTCCTTTCATACTCAATCTTGATGACCTCACCTATTACCAGTTAAACTGCTAGTTGTGGAACCTTTCAGAAAAGTGTTACTTGTATAACCTTTTCAGTCTTATTTTGCCTCTGTCCCAACTTTTTTTAAGTGTATTGCAGGTATCATATTCTATTGTTTTTTTATATTTAAAAAATACAATTAGGTTTGTAAATGAAAACACTGAAAATGTTTTCTTTTACTTTTGTCAGTTAAAAAAAAGTTCAAGCAATTTAACAAATTACACTTTTTAATTTTTATTGCATTTTTAGAAAGTGCCCCAACATTACTGGAAATGGGGTTTGTACATCAGAAATATGTGTGAAATATGTGTTTCCCACACAAATCCTGAGAAAAAGAAGAAAAATGTCTCCCATTTATTATGAACATTTTTAAGGCTATGTCTTTTATGTGGTTTTTGAGATGAGACTGTAAATCTTGCTGAAACTTGTTATCCCTGGGTAATGATATTACCTTGAACACAGCTGACTAAATGAATATTAAAAACAAATAATAACAAGCTGATAAACTTTGCTTGATGACTATATGCTGTTGATCACTGCCTATTATTGGGTTACTCTAAAAAATTCACAACAAAGTAGTCCATTTTTTCAAACTAACAAAAGTAATAGAAATGTTCTTTTATTCTTTCTTATCCATCAATTGTACTGCAATTCAGTGTAACATCGAAGCAAGAAAAATGCAAACTAAAAATGACAAATACAATGATATATGAATGAGAAGATGAACATGAACAAGTTTTGACATGAAATATCCTCTGTATATCTGTATATTCAATGTAAATATATTCAATAAGCATTTAGTAGAGCATTTCATAAATCTTTGTTGAACATTCTAACCCTAACCCAAACATTACTAAGCTGTTGAAAGGTTACACATGCTCTGTAGGTATTTTCATGAATAATTTTTATTGTGCTATCAGTTAATTGTGTGCACAATGTACTGTAAAGTTATAAACTGAGGCTAAGAACTATATTATGTCTGTGGGATGTAGGCTAATTTAACCCACATTTAAATCACTATTTGAGTTGTTCAATTAATAAAGTATTAGCTATGTTTTTGTTACCAAACACATTTTCTATGGTTACAAATAATTTTAGCCACCAAAATTGCCCTCTGCATGAAAAAAGTGCATTTTGAAGGGATGATACTATTTTTGGAATATAACAACTTTGCATTGATTTTTGGAGTGTATTGGTGGGTACAATAATAATGGCAACAGACTGCAGCAGCCCCGTCCTGAGAATATTTTCTGACCTATATTTGGTTTACTACTCTTCTTTCAGTTTTTTTTTTTACTAAGTTTATTTCCTTATTTTTATCCTCTCGTTCCTTCTCAGTTTTATCTTGTTCAGACTGTTTTTAAGTTATATACTTTCTGACTCTGAATTGCACTAGAGAAAGTTCACCACTCCTCGCTCACCACCTCCTATTCACCCCCCCCCCCATCCCACAGCCATTGTCTGAGGACCCATATCCCCCCATCCAAAGCTGTGACATCAAACCAGGTGAAGAGACAACTGGAGAATCTGAAACCATTAAAAGCTGCTGGACCGAATGGAATCAGTCCAAGAGTACTGAGGGTTTGTGCCACTCAGCTTTGTGGGATTCTTCAGCATCTCTTCAGGCTGAGTCTTAAGCAAGAGTGGGTGCCAGTGCTGTGGAAAACATCCTGCCTGGTTCCTGTTCCAAAGAAGTCTTGGGCTACGTGTCTGGAAGACCCCAGTATGTGCAGCTTGGAACTTACCAGTCTGATAGTGTGATCTGCAACATTGGAGCACCTGTGCTCACCCCCTTCCTCTTCACCCCGTACACTAGTGACTTCCAGTACAGATCGGGCCTCTGTCACCTTCAGAAATTTTCTGACAACACTTTGGTGGCCAGGTGCATCAGGGATGGACAAGAAGGAGAAAACAGAGACCTTGTGAGCAGCTTTGCTGAGTAGTGTGCACGGAACCATCTGCTCCTCTATGTGACTAAAACCAAGAGGATGGTGGTGGACATTAGTAGGAGGAGGAGGACCGTGATCAGCCCTGTTACCATCAAGGGTCAGAATGTCAAGCTGGTGGACAACAACAAACACCTGCTTGACAACAGACTGAACCGAAGGGCTAACACTGAGGATGTATACAGGAAGGGAACAAGCAGACTCTACTTTCTGAGAAGGCTCAGGTTCTTTACAGTTTGCAGCAAGATGTTGTCAATCTTCTACCAGTCTGCTGCTGCAAGTGCTATCTTCTATGCAGCTGTCTGTTGGGGTAGCAGTATCTGCGGGAAAGATTCTAAAAAGATAAACAAACTGATCCGGATGGCTGGCTCAAAGCTGGGTTGTTCACTGGATAGTTTTGTGATGATGGTTTAAAGGAGGTCAATAAACAAAATCACCACTATTTTGGACAATACATCACACCCCCTTGATGACCTGTTGCCTTTCAGCAACAGAGTCATTCAGCTCCGCTGTAGCAAGGGAAGGTACAGGAAATCATTTGTGCCAACAGTGATCACACTGTACAATGCCTCTTCACTGTGCCAGAACTCTATTACATAAAGAACCACTTCAGGATATGTTCACTGAGCACTGTTGGACATTAGTACATCTCTCTACTTGTATTGCTATGCACTGCAGTGCCACTTTACTACGAACCTATACTTGCAACCTTAAACTTCCAATATTTATACAATTGTTCTTCCATGGTAGTATTGTTCTATTTTATTACTGCATAATTTTAACCTCTTCTTGTATCGGTGCAATAATGTACATAACACTTTTATGTACAGTAATACTTACCTTTGTTATTGATTATTATACTTTACTGTACTTTGTGCTGCTTTTTTGTGAACAAATTTCTCTCTGGGATTAATAAAGTGGTCTGTCTGTCTGTCTGTCTGTCTGTCTGTCTGTCTGTCTGTCTGTCTGTCTGTCTATCTATCTATCTATAAGTCCACCCCAGCCACCGAACTAGCCAACCAGCTCCCTAGTGCCAGTGGTGGATGCCACAGACAACAACAGTAAGGAAAAGAAAATAGTCCGTTACAAAGTCTCTGAGTCTCTGTGTGGTCCGTCACTCTCCTCAGGCTGCATGGGGATGGACAGTCCCTCATTTGGCCTATGGTGCAATTTAATTTCCAGTGCGAGTGGCTGCCCCTGGCAGCAAGAGTCATGAGCCCATTTTTGGCAGGTGCTGGTGTCGCCATGGTGATCCCTTGCCAACTGGTGTACAGTGAGCAGATGCTGTTGCAGCTCCCAGGCATATTTTGTGGTAGACAGGTCCCCTCCTTCCGCTCCAGGTGGTAGGCCAAACATGAGCTCCTTGGGTGTGCGTATCTCCCTCATACACATGAGCTGTCCTGGGGTGAAGCATGTGGTCTCTTGCACTGCTGTGAGACAAGCTAGCAGTACCGGGGGAGATGCTGGTCCCAATCGCACATGATGCTGGTCAGTGAGAATCAACAGCTGAGTAGTGAGCTTTTTGATTAAACCACTTGACCAGTCCATTGATCTGAGGGTGAAGGGCCATTGTCCATGTCTTTCTGATGCCCAGGCACTAGCAGACCTCGCTCAAAACTGTTGATTCAAAGTTGCGGGCTTTGTCACTGTGCAACTGGAAGCCCGAACTGACAGAACTCTTCCACAAGCCAGGCTGCTGTAGTACTCGTGCTCTTGTCAGGGATGGCGTACGCTTCTGGACATTTTGTAAAGTAATCCATAGCAACTAAAATAAAGTGACTGCCAGCCTCCGTGGCCAGAAATGGCCCCAGTACATCCACTGCTACTTGTTCTGTAGGGGTGTCAGCAACTAATATCCTGTTCCCTTTTTGGTGGTGCAGAGGTCACAACAGTGCACAAATAGCTCCACATCAGCATGGTAGCTCAGCCAGTAAAACCCCTGCTGCAATCTCCCCAAAGTTTTTGTCACTCTGAAGTGCCCAACACCCACAGCCCCATGCACAGCCAACAGCACCCTTTCTCTAATGCTGCTTGGAATGACCAGCTGCTAGATTTCCCCCACGGGACTGGCTCTTCCCACACTCAGAACAGCAGCCCCTCCCTGATCTGAAGACTGTCCCAGCCAGCCTGTAAAGATTTTGTGAAGGGCCCATGCGGAGTTGTTTCAGTCCAGCTTGGGAAAATTTCACAGTACTTGACCTATTCATCACATAGATTCTCCACCCCTGCCCAACTCAGCAGAAACTGCTGCACAGCACTCCTCCAGCTGCACAAACAGCATCTGCATTCCTTGGCCTCACAAGGACATCACATAGAAATCTGTCTCTCTACCTGTCTCTCTGGCTCCTTGAACTGCATGTGCCAGGTGAGCAAGGCGTGATCTGTGTGGAGCTGGAAGGGTACTCCTTACAGGTAAGGCTGAAGGTGTTGCAGCCTGGCTACCACAACCAGTAATTCCTTGGAAGTGACACAGTAAATTGACTGCTTAGACAGCAGCTGTAAAAGCAATCACTTTCTCTTCCCTGTCCTGAATCTGTGAGGGCAATGTGCTGAAACCTTTATTGCTTGTGTTGATATATACACCAGAAAACACATGCTCAGCAGCCTCCTCCAAGCAGAATTCCAGACCTTTCATCATGAGTCGAATCGTGGGGCATTGGCCACTCTCACCACTTGCAAATTTTCTGGATCAGTCTTCACCACAGCACCACTAACACCATGTCCCAGAAACTCCACTCGGCTCTGGAGTGGATTACATTTCCTGGGATGCAGCTGCAGAGTCACTGCTATCAGGAACACAATACAGTGGTTCTTAGGGATGTCAGGCAACACTTGCTCCATGAGCTGCTCAAAAGTTTCTGGATCTGTACAAATGCCAAACAGCATTAAGGTAAAGTGCCATAGCCCAGTGCCCCATGTGAATACCATTTTCTCTTTCGTCTCTGGAGCTCATATACTTGCCAGTACCCACTATGAAGAATATAAGGAATATGAGGAATATGGTAAGAATCTACCTTAGTCACTGCATTCAGGTGATGGTAGTCCACATACATCTCCAGACTCCCGTTTTCTTATTCACCAGAACCACTGGAGTGGCCTATGAACTGTTAGAAGGCTTGATAACCATCTCCATGATTTTCTACTCAGCAATCTCTCTCTTTTCTAGTGGAAGTTGATGTAGATGCAGTTGGATTGGTGCAGCATCACTAGTGTGGATGGTGGATGCTGGACGAGGTCTGAGAGTTTACAATCCTCCTCTGATGCAGTGAAAATGTCCAAGAGATGGCTCAACAATTTCCACCATTTTTGTTTCTGCTCTGAGGTCAGCTCTCTGCTGATTTGCTCCCACACAGCACTGCTGTGCTGCCACAGGACACATTGGCCAGTGATATAGAAACTCCAAGCGCTTGGCTATGCTGACTGCTTCCTGTAGAGTGTCCAGGGCTGAAAGCTATAACTGCCGTTTTAATTCCTTGGGAACGAGCACATTCACAAAATAGTCCAGAGCTAATTCTTCCTGAGCTGCATCTGGAAATAATTTTTATGCCTGCTGTAGTGCCATAGTCAACGCCATTAGGTCGCCATGTTGCTTGGCTGGTAAATCCACTAGCACCTGCTGTGCTTTCCTTTCCAGCAACCAGCAGGTGCCATGTCTTTTGTGGCCACCATCATCTCTGCTGCCGGCACTACTCTCTGCTACTCAGCCAATGAAGCTGTTGTCTGCTGCCAATGTTCTCTCGATGCTGAACTCTGTATTCAGCTGAACTGCACTGGAGCCGTCAGGTTGGTTCTCTGCCCTCTATAGCCTCGCTGGATTTCCTGTTCCACAATCACTTCTTGGTGATCAGCTGACAGACCACCCTGCTTTTGACACCAATGTGGGAGGCGCCATGAGAATGATCCATTTTCCACACCCTTTTGCTCCTTTTAACGACATTTATTAGGAATAATAGGGGGGCGCAGTTGGTGGGTGGACTAAAAGAGGGGAAAGGGAAGGGGGGGTGACACAGACACACTTCAAACATATAGGAGGTACAAAAATAGAGCTTCATCCACAATGCATGCTGGGAACGTGCTAAATGGATAGATAGATAGATAGATAGATAGATAGATAGATAGATAGATAGATAGATAGATAGATAGATAGATAGATAGATTGCACGATTTGTTTAAAGGAAGAAGAGGAATAATAATAATAAGAGGTATAAATAGAGCCACAAGCTGCATTTAGGGTACACACACAACTCTGCACACTTTTGCACTTCAGCAGTTTAATGGTCTATGAAGCAGCAATTATTGAACACTGTGTAATAAAGATGATTGCACAGTTTTAATTCAATTTACAGTTTTAATCTTGTGTCCCAGTTCAAGATATTTGGATTTGCATATTTTTATTTTCAATGTATGAATGAGGTCCACAAAGGTGCGACGAGAGGCACCGCTCCCAAACCAGCCTAAATAGGCTTCGAACAGATGTCTTTCATCAGCACTGATTAGCACCCAGGCTGCTGGGTGCTGAAGGCTTAAGTGTGCTGGGAGTTGTAGTCATTCTCTCAGCACGCCTACCATGCTGCCGCGGGCCCCGAGCGCGGTGTGCCTCCTTATAGAAAAGCCTCCCAATCCTAACTCACTCAATCTTTGCAGGCAACATTATACTGTTATTACATGTATGTCTGTAAATTTCTGTTTGATGTGACCTACTTTACATAGGCAAACACAAGGCATACCATTAAATGTAAAGTAGGTAACTGTGCACTGCAGAGCCTCCAGAAATACTAAATGGCTCAAAATATTACACAGTAGAGCCTAATGTCCTAAGTGGCTCAATCTCCCAGGCAACATCATACTACCATTACATGTATGCCTGTAAAATTCAGTGTTCATGTGAACTACATGTCCTGAATTCTGCCAATTCACGTATGAAAACACAAGGCATGCAAGTGTATCCAAAAAACTAACTGTGCACTGTAGAGCCTCCCATCTAACAATTTGGTTCAAACTTTGCAATTTTCCTCAGCAAGTGACTCTGAATATAACTCCATATAACTCCATTTTGGTCGAAATCAGACAAACTATGATAGAGTTTCAGCAATATGACTTAAAAAAGTTTGATTAATGTGTTACAGCCATATACAGTCAAAAAGTCAATATTTTAAAGAAATATTTACTTTGACACATTGATGATTATTATAAGACCAGATTTGATGTGATGGAATGAAAAGTGCAAATTTTATACAGTTAACGAATGCAATAAAATATAAATTTTTGAAAAGCAGTTGAAATTGAAAAGCTGTTAAGACTCCTGCAAAGAACAATTTAACAAGGATCACTGTTGGAGACTTACAGCAAAAAGTAACATCTTAGGGGCACCAAGTCTCCAAAACTACCATCAGATGCCCCCTACATGGCAACAGATTATTTGGAAGGCATGCCAGGACAAAAGGCTTTCCTTCCATCTAACCACAAACATAAGTGCCTGGTGTTTGCTAAATGCTAGGGAGACTTTGACTGGAACTGGGTTCTATGGTCAGATGAAGTGATGATTGAATATTTGGCAACAAATACTTGTGGTGGATTTAGCATTAAAAGGAACCTGATGCCCACTGTTAAGTATGGTGGAGTGTCTATAATGTTGAGGGGCTGTTTTTCCTCCAAAGGCCCTGGGAACCTTGTTAGGGTATACAGTATCATGGACTCCATGAAATACCAGAACATTTTAAATCTAAATCTGTCTGCCTGTACCATGAAACTAAAAGCGGGTTGACAATGAATCTTTCAGCAAGAAAATATGCGCAAAATCAAGCTTCTGCCATGTCCAATTCAGTCCCCTGATCTTAACCCCATAGAAAACCTGTGGGCTGAACTAAAGAGGAGCATGCACAAGAGAGGACCTAGGACCCTGAACCATCTGGAGAGATTCTGTATAGAAGCATGGTCTCAAATTCCCTGCTCTCGAGTCCATAACCTCATAAGATGTTATAGGAGAAGACTAAGTGTTTATTGGCACTGGTTGTACAAAATAATAAATGTCCATTTTCACACATATCGTATCCAAACTGCCAGATGGAGAAGCATGATTGGTCACTCCATAGAACCATGCTCCATGCTTTACACCACTGCAGCCGACACTTTGCACTGCGCTTGGTGATGTAAGGCTTGGATGCAGCTGCTCGGCCATGGAAACCCAATCCATGAAGCTATCTCTCTGCAGAAAGTTGGTGCACTATGCGCCTCAGTATCTGCTGAAATCGTTCTGTCATTTTACGTGGCCTACCACATCATGGCTGAGTTGCTGTCATTGCCAATCGTTTCTCCTTTTTATAATACCACTGACAGTTGACTGTGGTATATATAGTAGCGAGGAAATTTCATGACTGGACTTATTGCACAGGTGGCATCCTATCACTGTAGAGTTCCTGACAGCAACCCATTCTTTCACAAATGCTTGTAGAAGCAGTCTGCATTCCTATGTGCTTGATTTTATATACATGTGGCCATGGAAGTGATTGGAACACCTGAATTCAACGATTTGGATGGGTGACTGAATACTTTTGGCAATATAGTGTAGCTTTGCTGATAAGAAAATTCACTAGGCTCTTAGAGAAAATGTAAAATCTAGAACATTTAATGGTTTATCATTTGTTTATCTGGTGTGGCACTTATTGGTTCAAAAAATATTTTACTTCTCAGGGTTACCTGACTAAATAAGAATTCAGTAAGCATCCCTATTGCTGTTCAACACAGAGAACACCCATGCATAGTTTGCATCAATTTATTTACATTTTATAATGGAACTTAGTCTTATTTACAGTCCCAACTTTACTTTTAAGCATTTCTGACCTTAATGGTAATGGGTAATTAATAGGCTCAAGCTTACCCAAACTGCAGAGCTGAACACTGGAAAAAGACCACTGAACACTGGAAAAAAAGTTTTGGTTTTTTTTCTAGCCTCAAAATCCTGAAATTTCTATGAGACTGTAAGCCTGTGTGGAGTAACATGAGCAAGCAAATCATTCAGCCCAGTCTTCTTCTGTTACACAGTTTTTCCTAGATACAATTTCTTGGACTGTGCTTACAACACAAATCTCATTTTTGATCACATATTACAAAAATTCAGTCTACATTCTGGCCCATCTGACAGGTGTTACATATTTCCCTTGTTAAAAAACAAACCCATTATGCAAAGGTGACTCTGGGCTATAGATTCCCATAATACAGCTACAATAATGTTAAAATTTTCCACACTGTTTCAGATCTCCTTTGTTAATATGAAAATACGTGCAATGATTTCTGTTTCATAATTTTGTATACTTTTTAAAAATAATTTTGTGTAACTGATCAAATGTAATTGGAATATAAAAAAGAGAACACACCCCTATTTTACAGTTAATATAAAACACATCCAGTGTCTGTACATTTATGTATTATGTACATTTATTCTACAGCAATCCAGAAAAGAAGCTGTGGCAGAATCCTCTCTGTGACAAACTGTGATGCATAACATCTGGCAGAGTTACAAAAGATATGTACAATATAACAGGCAAAAAACTAATACTGAAAGTCTTGTTGATAAAAGTGAAATGTCTTTACTTCTATTTGTCCCAAGGACATACCAACTTTTGCAATCAACTCTAACTTATAACTATAACATATTGTTGCTGTTGGGCAGAAACCTTATATTTCCATATCAGCCATAACAATAAAATCACTGACAGGTGCCACTGTAATGAGATAATCAATTTTATAAACTTCACCTGTCAGTAGTTTCAATGTTATGGGTGATATGGAGATAGGAGGTTTCCACCCAACAGCGACGATATGTAACTTCATATGGAATAAGAAATATTATACTGAATAATATACTGAAACAGAAATAATCTCAAATAATTTCTGTATAACTATAAACACATCACAATTACAACCATAATCACAAATCCATTAACCTCCCTGCTTTATTCTGTAACTGCTGTGTTCTCCCCTGATACTTAAATCACTTTAATACACATTTCCATATATTGGTCTTGCCTGCATCCACTCACACGGTTTCTCTAGAATATAACGGCCACATTAATTATGCTTTTCAATATGCCCAAAAAATTGACCAAAAGTTGTAACCCTTATGAAAAAGAAACATACTTAAGGGCATTAATAATGTACTTAACGTGTGTAAAGTATGTTAAAAGTACATTTCTCTTTTTAAGTAATTTATTCAAATACATCTTAAATACACTTTTTTGTATTTTACAAAAAATATATTGCAGTAATACATTTTAACTCATATTTTAGTAAACTGTAAGGGAATACATTTTTCTAAATATATTTCTAAACACACTAAGATATGTTTAGACAAACGTAGACTTAGTCATTTCAAATTTAGTGTATTATCTAAAAAGTCTTTTTAATGTGCAACAAGTACCATACGGCCTAGAAACACCAAACTTGGCAGCGAGGTGCAGCAGGTGAGAAATGACTCAGCAAATAATGGACCTTAATTGGACTAATGGTGGCGCTATAGTGCAGCATTTTACATTTTTTGTGGTTTTTCTCCCACACTGTAAGGCATAGAAATAAATTTCTACTTCCAGTGAATTCCTTGGCTCAAGCCTAACAAAAAAGCCTCAAGAGCCATTAAAATCTTTAAAATCTACAGAGCCCCTATAGGGACATTTTGTTTTTTTTAGTCAAAGGGAAGTAGAGTAATTTTTGGGGGGGCAAAAATCTCGTGCTCACCACTTACAGGGGTTAGACAATGAAACTGAAACACCTGGTTTTAGACCACAATAATTTATTAGTATGGTGTAGGGCCT
>JAOVVH010000043.1:22695546-22710455 GCA_028566435.1 Scorpiodoras heckelii
AGATTTCTACATGCATTGCAAGTGTGAAAACCAGCAAAATCGGCAGCGTATCAAATACTTGTTCTCCTCACTGTATATACTGCTATATATTTTCTTTTTAATAATCATGGGTGTGAGCCTTCTGCCTCAGAATTTCTTTTGTTTTTGCCATTTTGCACTTTACATAGTGTGAACTTTTATGGCCTTTTATTATTTTATGTTTGAGTCATCAAACATGAATCAGCTGAAATGTGCACATGCCCAGTAATTTACAGGTGATTGTCATTTATCAACATACACATGTGAATATTAAGAAAAACAGTGCTTACAAAACTTTTGTTAATTTGGCATAAATTTTTTGTTTGGTTTGGCTTACACAGATATTTACACAAATTTTAAATTTTTTAAATTTTACTCAAAGACTGATGAATATGAACCAAATATCAGCATATCATCATATGGTTTTAGATGCATTCTCTTAGTTCACATTCACAAATTACTACCTATCAAATGCACACAGACTAGACTAAAAAGTAATTATTAGATACCTCATACCTGGGTGAGATATCACAGCCTTGCTGCATGAAAGCGCCTAGGGAAAACCAGAGGCTGTTGAAGATGCCAAATTCATTGGTCTGTTCCTGGTTCTGTTGGGCGTGATGCTGTGCATTTTGGTCTGACAAGAGTCCAACCTGGTTGGCATTGGCCTCTGTGCTTTCCTCACGGTCCTCAGCATGCCATTCATATGGGCTAAAGCGGCTGACCAGAAACAGCACCACACTCACGCCAATGTAGGCAAAAACGATACACATCCAAATCTCATAGGCCAATGGGTCAAGAAAAGAGAAGACTCCTGGTTTTGACTTAGTGGGCTTCTTGATCATAATTGAAATGCCCAGGCTCATGAAGGGCTTGGAGAAGTCAATGACTTCCTCTCTCACCAATGTGATTGTCAGTGGTGCCACTGCAACATCAGCTTTCTGAGGTAATAAGACAAAAAAGTTCAGTAGCTTAATATTAGACAATTCTCAATTGCAATAAAATAAGACTCTTTTTAGTTTGTTTCCTGGAAGAAAATAATGCAGTATGATGTGAAAGGATGTGCATTACCATGATTTTATAAAAGTAAATAATGGTGTTAAGCATGGCATAAAGTAGCTTATTGCTTTTAGCAAACAGTTACAAAATATCAAAAGTGTCACAATAAATTACATCTTTAGTAGGAATATTCACAACAAATAATTCTACTGCCATATAATGTAGTCTGTTAATATTAAGCTTAAGAAGAAATAGCCTTTATTTATTACATGTACTATAGATTACAGCAGAGTGAAATTCTTTTCCACAGGTTGCTAGGAAACTAGGGTCAGCCATGATACACCACCCCCAGAGCAGACAGGGTAAAGGGTCTTACTCAAGCACCCAAATGTAGCAGCGTCCTGCAGGCTTGAACCACCAACCTACTAGTCAGTAACCCAGAGCCTTAACCACTGAGCCACCACTGCTTTAGTTTCAAAGCAATATAAGCAATTAAAAAAATAATAATTACAGCAATTTATTTGTTTAATACATAACGCATTAATACAGGATTCAATTATTGTGATGTGGTCACAGGTATTTTGAGGATTTTACAAAGGTCAAAGCCAGTTAGATTTTAGAACTGAAAATATCTGTTTATAATAGTTATTTTATTTAATGTCATAATTATATCAATTTAACTACAAATGCTTAAAACTGCAAATAGCTTAAAAATAGACCTTTCTGACAAAAGCAATGAGAGTTGTACCCCTTCAATGCAAAATGGAGCCCAAAGAAATGTAGGCTATGCAGCTGTTTTTCTGAGAATATGAAGACCTTCTCTAACCTCTCCTCTAGCTCACACCTTTAAAATACTTCTAAAGGGAGATCTTTCAACTGAGTCAATGCTATTGAAGAAATAAAAAAAAAAATATTGGCCATTGTATAAAATATTCCTGGCCATTACAGATGTGTAATGGTCTTCAAAAACATTAATCATTATGCTGTCAAATATGAATTATTTAATAGCAGTGACAAATAATGACAAGTAAAGCTAACAATTCATTTTTTAACAATAATGGGAACTAAAATTAAGCAAAATAAACAAATAAGTAAAAAATAAACCCTCTGAATACTTACTCCGTAAACCAGTTCCCCAACCATCCCATTCCACATCTTCGTCTCTGGATCCCTGGCTCCATACTTGCCATCAGCAACAATCTTGATTTTGTACTGATATCCCACATGCTTGGCTATTTCTGCTGCCAGCTCCACACAGTAGCCTTCATACTTATCATTTCCTACAAGCTTTTCATGATTCTTCTTCAACATGACATATGGAGATTCCTGCAATGGAGAAAAATGGGTAACATTAATGCAATGTCAAAACATGGAGTGAAATGAGTGTGATTCATCTTGGGTACATCCTGTAATATAGTATATGTTATGTGTGATGTGTTACACACTATGGCCAAAACTATGTGGACACCTGACCATCACACTTATATGTGGGCCTTCCCTAAACTGTTGCCCCAAAATAGGAAGCACACAATTGTCTAGAATGCCTTTCACTGAAACTAAGAGGCCCAAACATGTTCCAGAATATCAATGCCCATATGCACAAACATGGTCCATTAACATTGGACAGAGCTAAGTCCTCACTGAATACCTTTGGGATGAATTTGTTGCCATTTCGCCAAACAACAATGTCCGAGCTCATTAATTTACAGCCACACTCCAAAATCTACTGGAAGGCCTTCCCAGAAGATTGAAGACTGTTATATGCAGGACATGGGTGACAAAACCTGAACTGGCTTGTTGAACAAGCACACAAAAATATAATGGTCAGGTGTCCACATACCTTTAGCCATATAGTGTATTTCTGCGATTTGACACATAGCATTTTAGCCCATGTTCACAACTCAATAAGTAAGAGGACATTATTAGCCAGTTAACCTTGATCACGTAATAACAGATAACAAGCATTAGAGCCATATGATCATCTCACCCATATGTGGGCATTTCCCAAATTGTTGCCACTAAGGTGTTTGGAATGTTATTGTATGCTGTAGCATTAAGAGTTCCCTTAACTGGAACTAACAGGCCCAAACCTGTTGTAGCATGATAATGTCCATGTGCACAAAGTGATTTCCATAAGGACATGGCTTGTCAAAATTCTTGTGTAAGAACATGAGTAGTCTGCACAGAGCCCTGAGCTCAGTCCCTTTTAATTCTTTGGGATGCACTGGAATGCCACTTGCTAAAAGGCCTACTTGCCCAAAAGCAGTCCTCAGTTTCACTAATGCTCTGGGGGTTGAATAAGAACAAATCCCCACAGCCATGTTCCAAAATCAGGTGGAAAGCTTTCCCAGAAGAATGGAGTCTGTTAAAGCACAAAAGGGGGACCAACTCCATATTAATGGCCATGGTTTTGGGAAAGGATGTTCACCCAGCACATAGTATTCATAGTAGAAAATAGAATAAAAATAGTCACCACTTGCACTAATAAATAACACAAAACTATGCATTTTCTATGCTTACAAAAAAAAATAAATCAAAAAATCTTTTTGGTTGAAGACACAGTCTATTAGCAGAGTAGTGTTGCCACAGCTTGGGTTACCATCTGTGTGGAACTATGCTTGTACTCTTTGCATCACGTGGGTTTCACTTTATCTCCTAGTAACTGAAATGCCTAAAGTAAATTGCTCATCGTGTAAATAAATCTGAAAATGTATGTGTGCAAAATGCGCAATGATGGATCGGCATCTCATCCAGGGTGAATTCTCCCACCTTGTAATCAGTGTTACCAGGACTGGATCCACTAAGCAGGATAAAGTAGTTACTGAACACAAGGTGTATCATTAGGTGGTTACTAAAGATAAATGAATAATAAAACAAATTCAACAGAGCTGAGAAACATAAACTATACTGCACTTCAATTATATAACAGACTGCATATTCTCTATCAGCACACCAGAATATACACACAGTCTGGCCAAATAAACAAGAGATGGTCAGGCCACATATTAAAAGTGTTCAAAAGCCATGAAAAACCATACTCAAACACAGCATAGGTCTTCCACCAGAATAGCAGATCAGAGGGGCCAGTGGAAAAAAATTAATTTCTGAGTACTGCTGGGAATTCCCAGACAGGTCTTTAAGAATAAGATGAAAATACTGAGGCAGGCGGAAAAGCATGACGTCTCATTCACACATTTAAAGTAGTAGTGTGCTTGAAGCAGTGAAACCAAGCATCCTCTTTTCCATATATTAAAATATATAACAAAATACTGAGCACCACAGCAATGCACCATAATTATTCATAAATACTAAATAACAAATCTTCCTCTTCTTCATTTATTGCAAAATAAATATTTTATAATCCATAGCAACATGCCACATGCTCTAAATTCTTATTTACATTAATCTCAAGCAAAGGGGCTATACCAGGACCATACCAAGATGGTGGTGACGATGTATGTGCGATTCTGAACTCCATAGGTGTCATTATTTCCAGACATGTAGGCTCCTGTGCTCATGAATTTTTCATCCTCCTTCCAGTATCCTACCTGAAACCAAATAAAAATTATGAGTGCTGTGATGAACCCTTAAAAATGTTCCATAGAAAACAATAATTTACTTGTGCAGTGTATAAACCCTCAAACATGATAAGAGTCTAAACAAATAAACTTTTACCACTTGTGACTCTAGGAGTGTTGCAAGTTGACAAGTGATTTATAAAACAATCTATAGATATTTCTGAAAATGTTAGTTTGAACTATGTACCTAGATGGATGTTGATTGCAGATACATTCCTGGTACTAAACAGCAATGTGGAGGCCACACTGCAAATAAAATCTAAAAATCCTCTTATAAATGTTTTTTAAGATGACTCCCCTGGTGTTTTACTTTGCACAGCACAGCTTTGAATATGATGTTTGTAAGGGATTTTCCTGTTGTACTGTAGGAAGCCACTCTTGTCTAAACAATACATAAACTATAGCTTATATTTCCACATGGCCATTTTTAAGACAATTTTGTTGTTTGTTACATCTGTTCTACAGTAATTGTATGGCCAAAATGCTTGTACTTACTTTCTTTAGCCCTGTGGCCTTCAGCTCCATCACACTGATAGTGTAGTTGATTCGCCGGCCTTTCTCATTAAACTGGATGTGTCCTGTTATACCTTCAAGCTGAACCTAAGACAGAAACACAAGAGCCTGCTTAAAGTTGACAGATACAATACATTGGAAGCATTCTTTTTATTTTCTTCTTTCATTCTTCTTTCTTTTCCGTGATCTTTGCTGTTTCTGAGTCTGAGAGGTGTACATATTGTTCAGTGCCTTCCTCCATGCGTACAGTACATCTTTCAAAATGAATGATGGTGTTACTTGACCCAGCTGAAAAGGAAGCTCAGTAGTGTGTGGCTAAGAAGATGGGCTCAAATCTCTTAGTCCAGTTTAATGCACTCACGTCAGACTCATCCTGAGGCTAGTGTGTGAGTCTGCCTCTGTCTGAAACACTTTGATTAAATCATAAAACTGGGGACTTTCTCACACAAATAATAAGATCTGTTATGACAGATAATGTATGTGTAATCCCAAATTCAATATTTTATTTATATTTTGTATAAAGAGAACTAAGAGAGTTACCAAATGTTCAAAAGCCCATATGTGGTGATCAGGTGTCCACAAACCTTTGACTATATAGCTTTTTTAAATCACCACCAACATAGTCACATAAATCTATAGGCTAGCAGGAATGGAGCCTGATGTTCATGTTCTCTCTTATCTGTAGAATTGTAAATGATTTGCTTCACATGAAATTATGATGGAAATAAAAATGTTATTTGTATACTATTTGCTCTGTCTTTGATTGCAACAAACTAACTGGCCAAACAACATGGATTTCATGAGACAGAATTGAGGTGCCTTTTTTCATTATCTATTCAAGCCAATGCATTTTCTCTTTGTGTATGTGCATGCATTAGCAAGCAAGAATATTTGCATACAGTCCTCTCAGAGTAGTGTACCTGCTGCAAAGCTCTCTGAATGTCAATGCCCTGGCCCCAGGGAGCTGGAGGGTTTGCAAGGCATTCACCAGCGTTGCCACGCCGCGATATGTCAATTCTCTGCCTGCGGAGATTTTGAAAAGCTGTAGACATCACTTTAACGCCATCATAAGTGAGCGCTCCAGTGTACTGGAAACAGAGAAAGAGAATAAAACCGGACTATCATACATAAATTTGTAAGTGATTGTGTGTATTACATAGAAGGTTGTAATGGTTTACTCTTAAATGAAAAGCTCTCCAGTAATGAAACTTTAGTATGTATTTGCAAATTTATTTAGTATGAATTTAAATGTATTAATTATTGTCCTATTTTTGTGTTTCTTTCTTAATCAAATCGCTACTTAATAACTTTATTTAATGTGATCATTCTAACCCAAGATTTGTTCTCTGTTTTTTTCATTATTGAAATAAATTAATAAGGTAAAATAAAATTAATAAGGTGTCAGATAATCACATGCCATTGCTAAATGGAATTCTGATATAACTCCTTTCCTCTCTGTGAATGGTACAGTAATTGACATAATTTCTGATTCACTCTTCACATCTGGGAGATTTTCCATTCTTGTTAATGAGAACGTGAATCTGTATGGCTTGGCAGGTGCACACAGGGTGTTTACCTTTAGTCTTTTCTTTGGAACTTTCGAGTCTTTATTGTCAAATTCCATCCACTGCTGATCTATTCTGCCAACACCTGGATCCGCATAGTTCACAAGCTGGAAGCCTGTGACATTAGCCTCACCTTTCTTAAACTCAGTCAGGTCAATGTCCATAAAGCCCTAGAAGAGAGCAAAATAGCAGCAAATTCCCAAGTAAAATCCATTTTAATAATATAAACAGTCATCCATAACTGGAAAAGCCTAGCTTATACAGGAAAAGACAACACACAACATACTTAAAATTCTCTGCTGAAAATAACAGCAGATCCTCAAACCTAAAAGAATGTACGAATAAGAAAGCACCCTAAAAAAAAAACATGCATTCAATACATGATATTATTAGGCTTAAAAACCTACAGACACATTCATTTTGTCAAACAAAGCTTTTAAGTGATTCAATATTTCGATAAAATACTGTTAGGGGTCGGTCAGCCGACCTATTCAGCCGGTCACCCTTGGGTGTCGCCAGAGTAGTAGTCCTCGGCGCCGATGGAGGACTACAACTCCTAAGGAGCCCAGGGGCAATCAGGGGTGACGAGGAACACCTGGCTGAATTGCTATTTAAGTCTAGGTTCAGCCAGGGCTCACCCAGGGAAGTAATTTTTAGGGGAAAGGTCAGAGTTTGGTGTGACTCCCTTCGCCGCCATTTCTTTGCCATCCGGGGGAAAGGCAGTTGCCTTCCTTTTCCTGCTCGCGCTGTCCTCATCATTTGAGGGGGCGAGCTCTTGCTTCACTGTCTTTCTGTTTACTAGTCTGTGGTGTTTGCCCCACCATTTTGTTTAAGGGGTTGAACCACAAGCGAGATTAGACACGCACAAGAGACAACAAAAAGAAAAAGAAAATATATAAGAAAGAAAAATAGTAATAAATCAATTAATAAATAAAAACAATAACAAACACAAAGAAAAAACAGAGAAGAAAGAAATAAACAAGGGGTGAAAGAAAAGAAATAGGGAAAAAGAAGGAAAAGGGGAAAAGAATAAGGAGTGAGCCTTTTCATTATTTTATACCCTGCAATTAAAGGGATATTTAATTTGTCTGCACAAGCACTCCTTTTCTGCCCACGTTATTCATCGGCTTCTTTTGTCTTAACTCGCGACTTACGCGACTCTTATATTTGACCTTCCTCCGTTCAAACCATCATCACGTCAGTGAGCCGATGGGCTTCTGGGTTAAGTCACCAGTGAACTGTGGCTTCCCCAGCAGGATCAAACCCACCCAAGCAGCACTTATATATTTATATTGTTTCACCCAAGCAAAATCCCTCATGGATTTCTCCCGTAAGCAAAACTGTAGTTGGGATCGGGAGGTACCAGCGCCAATCAACTCCTCCGCATTCCCTCGCGCTTATCTGACCTTTTGCTCAGGCAGCTACGTGGCACTCCGGTGGTGTGTTGGGATAACGCGGGTATGCGTGCACCTCAGGGAGCCGAGTTCACAGCCTGCTCTCGCTGCATCTATTTATATTATTTATTTGTTAATTGCTTGGCTCTTCATGAAAGTTGTGATGCTTAGCGCAGGGACCACGCCCTGTGGCAGACTATATTATCAAGTTCTGTACCTTAGCAGCAGAGAGTGGGTGGGACCGGGGGCGCTCATGGCTATATTCCACCAGGGCCTTAGCGAGAAACTCAAAGAGGAACTTGCCGCCTTTGACCCACTCACTACTCTGGCTGGGTACTAGGAGCTCGTCGGCCAGCTTGATATGTGTCTCAAGCAATGTGTAAAAGAGCGCACCCGAGTCCGATAAGCAGGCAGCGTCCCATGGGGCGTGGTCCCAACCGGAGACCCGTCACACACCTGTTTCGAGCAGTGAGGAGCCCATGCAGATTGGCTGTGCGTGGGTCCTTGGCAGCAGCAGTGGCCGTGGGGAGGCAAAGCTGAATACTGCCGCCGGTAAACGGAATGACGAGTCCCAGTGTAGGAGCAAGGGATTAGGCCAGTATGCGGCCCCCAAGTCAGGACTGTCCTTGGAGACTAGCATTTCCTATGAAGGTGCACCTCCCTATAATGTATTGGCCTGGGTTGATTCTTGGGCAGCCAATAACTTCAAGGATGTTGCCCTGGCTGAGTCGCTGGGCCTGCAGACCTGTTCTCTTCCTGCTCCTCTCCCCATAGTGGGAGTCGACGGACGACAGCTTGGGGGTGGTCCTGTCTGCTATCAGAGCCCTGAGGTGACCTTCTGAATCGGCTCTCACATGGAAAGGGCATTGTTTCATATCACCCACTCACCCACGACGCCACTTATATTGGGGTTTCCTTGGCTGGTCCGGCACGGCCCAAGGATCGATTGGTCAACCCAATCGATCTATGCATGGAGCCCTAAGTGGGACATGGGCAGCCTTCCACCTCCCGAGGCCGCTCCAATCATCCCGGTGGAGAACTTAACAGACCCGCTCCACTGGGACATTGAATGGCGCATCCGCTCGGCCCAAACTAGGGAGCCCAACCTGAGTGGCGGTCTCTCCAACTGCCTATACATACCCACTCGAATGCAGCACCCGGTAATTATCTGGGCCCACACGTCCGCCCTTGACGTTCAACCAGGAGTGGCCCGCACTTTAGCAGTTGTCCGCCGCTGCTACTGGTGGCCCAGCCTCCAGGGGGAGATTCGAGAATTCATTGAAGCCTGTGATGTGTGCGCCAGTCATAAGGGGTCCAGTGCTAAGCCTCAGTGCTCACTGCAGCTACTGCCAGTCCCAGGGCATCCCGAGTCTCACCTTGCCATGGACGCCATCACAGGCCGGGCCTCCTCTCTCTTCCGTCCCAGCCAGCAGGTACTCCTCTCCACCTGGGCTCTCCCCCTTTCAGGCGACAAGGTTGAGCCAGCTTCCCGATACGTGGGTCCCTTTAGGATCCTTAGGTGGCTGAACCCTGGGACTTACCGGCTGCAGTTGCTGGAGCGCATGGGGATTCACCTGACCCTCCACACATCAAGGTTGAAGTCGTATCCTGGCCGACCTGCCACTCAACCACTGCCTCTGCCACCGCCTAGACAGGTGAACGGTGGTTCCGGCTATACAGAGCGCCAGCTCTGGTATCCGCATCGGGTCCAGGGGCCAACCTAGTACCTGGCTGATTCAGAAGGGTACAGTCTGTAGGCCAGGTCGTGGGTGCCATCCCGGGACATTTTAGACCCCAGCCTGATCAGGGAGCTCCGGGAGAACCAGGCCGCCGGCATGGGAAAGTCAGGGGATGTTCCTGGGGGGTTGGGGGGAGCTATACTGTTAAGAGTCGGTCAACTCCCTCTGCAGCCACCAAAGGGAGCTGGCCTATTCAGCCGGTCGCCCGTGGGTGTCACCAGAGTAGTAGTCCTCTGTGCCGTTGTACGATTACAACTCCCAAGGAGCCCAGGGGCAATCAGGGGTGATGAGGAACACCTGGCCGAGTCGCTATTTAAGCCTAGGTACAGCCAGGGCTCCCCGTCACACCCTTAGATTTCTGTGCTCTCTAGCACGAGGAGTGTCAGGGAAAGTGGTAATAGGTACCATCCTTAGGACAGCAGGTAATTTTTAGGGGAAAGGTCAGAGTTTGGTGTGACTCCCTTCGCCACCATCATTTTAGGTGGTGTGCTCTTGCTTCACTGTCTTTTTGCTTACTAGTCTGCAGTGTTCGTCCCGCCATTTTGTTTAAGGGGTTAAACTGCAAGCGAGATTAAACCGCCATTCGGTTTTATCTAGCACACTAGACATGCAACTAGACAACAAGAAGAAAAAGAAAATATATAAGAAAGAAAAATAATAAATCATTGAATAAATAAAAACAATAACAAACAAAAGAAAAAACAGAGAAGAAAGAAATAAACAAAGAGTGAAAGAAAAGAAAGAAGGAAAAAGAAAGAAAAGGGGAAAAGAATGAGTGAGCCTTATGGTTATTTTACACCCTGCAATTAAAGGGATATTTAATTTGTCTGCACAAGTACTCCTTTTCCGCCCACATTATTCATCGGCTTCTTTTGTCTCAGCTCGTGACTTTCACGACTCTTATGTTTGCCCTTCCTCCGTTCAAACCATCGGCATGTCAGTGAATTGGTGGGCTTCCGGGTTAAGTCGCCAGCGAACTGCGGCTTCCCCAGCGGGTTTGAACCCCACCCAAGCAGCAATTATATATTTATATTGTTTCACCCAAGCATAATCCCTCATGGATTTCTCCTGTAAGCGAAACTCTTGTTGGGCTCGGGAGCTACCAGTGTCAATCAACTCCTCTGCATTCCCTCGCGCTTATCTGACCTTTTGCTCGGGCAGGTACATGGTGCTCTGGTGGCGCGTTGAGATAACACGGGTACGCGTGCACCTCAGGGAGCTGAGATCATGGCCTGCTCTTGCTGTGTCTATTTACATTATTTATTTGTTAATTGCTTGGCTCTCAAGCACCTCTCATACCTCTGCATGCGGTTTATTCACGCTGTCCCAGGCTAGGGGTTGGCATGCCGCATTTGGGTCCTATTCCCTAGGCAATTCATAACAAATACTGATTTAAAAATAATCAACACCCTTAAAATATTTTGCAACACCCTGGAGAGAATAACTTTACTTCTTCCTGAAATATCTAATAAGGTTGGAAACACTTGTCATCCACTCTCCACTCATAACTTTTAGTTCATATTCTTATGTTTGAGCATCTGAACTTCCCTGGGAAATTCAGACAGAAAATTTTTTCATTAGGGTTCAAATACAGCGACTGAGATGTGCAAAACATAATTTTGTGTCTCCTTAAACACTTCAGTGTTGACTTGAATGTATGTTTGACTCATTGTCTTGTTTGAAGTTCTATCTATGCTCAGATATAAACCTCTTGGAACAGGAAACCAGATTTTGGGCTGAACGGTCCTGGAATTCATGATTCCCTCAGACTTCTCAAGAGAACCTGAACCACAGCCCCAAAGCATCACTGATTATAGTCCATATTTTATAGTTGGTTTCACATGCTTTTCTTTGTATGCAGTCCTTTTGTTCCCAAAATGCTGCTGGTGTGCATGACCAAAAGTGTTAACTTTGGTCTGGATGTGGAGTTCTAAGTGGCACAACAGAGTGCAAGACATTTTCAAACCATCTTGGTCAAAAATTGCACTTGAGTTCCCATCTGCTGATATTCTTTCTTCACAAAAGCATAATAACACAACAGATTTTTCCTGTTATTTTTCATATGCAGCACTGAAAGTCCTGTGCCATTTCACATAATCTGGCTTTGTGCATGGACATACTGCTAGGATGTCACGCTGGAGGCGGAGCCAAGTGCAGACAAGTTTATTCACACAAGTTTTATATAGGTACACCAAGTTCGGGGGAAAAACCCGGAGCACAAATAAATCCACACACAAGCAATAGAACTAAAGAAACTCAGGCTGGAGATGAAGGCGGGGCAGACAGGAACTCAGCATGCGTGCTCCGGTACACAACTGAAACAAAGTAGAGAAACGAAACTAAGGCAAAGTCAAAACCCTGGGGCAGACCACAAACGGGAACTTGAGTATCCAAGACTGTGAACGAGTACCTAGCTTTAACATGGCACTTTGTCAGAAGCATAAGCAAATTCTCCCCCGGTAGGGTTGACATTGATCCGCGCTGGGCTGTAAATCCATTGTCCTTTTAAGCCCAGCGTGGCTTCCTGGCTGATGAGAGGTAATTCACTTCACCTGTAGCTTGTTACCTGTCTGGCTCTTGGGAGCTGTAGTTCTGACTTGTGAGTCTTAACTTGTGACCGTAGTCGCCCCTGAGCCATAACCTTAAATCCATCTGCCTAATATTGTGAAGGTTCCCTTATGCCAAAACTGCTCAGACCCATCAAGACATGGACTCAACAAAACCTCTGAAGGCATGCTGTGGTATCTGGCACCAAGACATTAGCAGCAAATCCTTTAAGTCCTGTAAGATGAAGGTGGGCCTCCATGGATCTAACTTGTTTGTCCAGCACATCCCACAGATGCTCGATAAGATTCAGATCTGGGACATCTGAAGGCCAAGTCAACACCATGAACTTTTTGTTCCTCAAACCATTTCTGAACAATATTTTTTGCAATGGCAGAGCACATTTTCCCACTGAAAAAGTACACCATTTACCAAATACCACTGCCAAATACCAAATACCATTGCCATGAAGGGAGTACTTGGGCTGCAACAATGTTTAGGTAGGTGGTATGTGTCAAAGTAACATCCACAAAATGCCAGGACCTAAGGTGTCCCAGTAGAACATTGCCCAAAGTATCACAATGCCTCTGCCAGCTTGCCTTCATCCCATAGTGCATTTAGATGCCATCTCTTCCTCAGGTAAGTTAGGAACATGTACCCTGGTCATCCACATGATGTAAAAGAAAATCGGATTCATCAGAACAGGCATTCTTCCATTGCTCAATGGTGCAGTTCTGATGCTCACATGCCCATTGCTGGTGCTTTCAGTGATAAACAGTGATCAGCATGGTCACTTTGACCGGTGTGACATTACACAGCCCCATATGTAGGAAGCTGTAATGCACTGTGTGCTCTGACACTTTTACATAATAAAATTAACTTTTTCAGCAATTTGTGCAACAGCAGCTCTTCTGTGGGATCAGACCAGCCAGGCTAGACTTTCTCCTCATGATGCATCAGTGAGCCTTAGACACCTATGACCTCACCAGTTCACCAGTCGTCCTTACTTGGACCACTTTTGGTAGGTACTAACCACTGCATACCAGGACTCCCCACAAGACCTGCTGTTTTGGAGATGCCCTTACCCAGCCATCTAGCCATCACAATTTGGAATTTGTCTTTTAATTCATCCCAAAAGTATTCAGCAGAGTTGAAGTCAAGGCTCTGTGCAGGCCACTCAAGTTCTTTCACACCAACCTTAGGAAACCATGTCTTAATGGACTTCGATTTGTGCACAGGGACACTGTCATGCTGGAACGTGTTTGGGCTCAGCTTCTTAGTTCCAGTGAAGAGAAATGCTTAATGCTATGGCATACAAAGACATGCACTATGTATGCACTATGCTGCTAATTTCATGAAGGCTCACATGTGGGTGTGATGGTCAGAGGTCTGATTATGTACACCTGCACACAATCAGTGCCAATCAGTCACATAGTATATAAACACCACAACACCACACTCACTTTGTGAGATAATGCTCAGTGCCCTAGTTACCTGAATTAAAAGCCTGATTATGTAATGATTTTTCTGGTTTTGACTCTGCTTGGTTCACGTTCCTGATATTTTGCCATAGTTTTGATATCCTGTTTTAATTATTGATTGACCTGTTGCCTATAAACAACATGTATTTGCATCATACATTGCTTCCTAGGTGTTGCCTGACACTATGAAAAATGCCATGTGGATGATGATGTAGTCTACCCAATTTCTACACTCTACTCAGTGCCCAAAAGGGAAAAGATGGCAAAGCATGAAGCCAGGAATTAACACATGGACAATTAAACAACGTGGAGAGTTTTTTTCAGAACTAACCAAAAGCAACCAAAACTTATTACAATATTACTAAAAGAACAGAAGTTCTAGCTCCATGATAATTTCCCACTTGATTTTGTGTGGGACGTACTTTATCACTAAAAGCACACCTTAGGAATTGTTTACAATTAACCCTAGGTTCTAAATGAACATCAACATTAGTCTCATGATCTTGTGTCAGTGGCATGGAGGGGTTGTAGAAAGAAGCCATTTTCCACCGTTCCTGATGCCTCTCTCAACTCCACTCTAAACTCTGCCTGCTTATCCATAAGATGTAAACTTCAAGTCAGAAGAAAAAAGAGAAAAAGTTTCATGTTTCACTTTGTTGTTTTCATTTAAGTTTTCATTAACCAAGTCACACTGAGTCTGGAGTTTTCAAAGATTTCATAATAATCAGTACTTTATACTCTGCTCAAAAAAATAAAGGGAACACTTTTTAAGCAGAGTATAGCATTAACTTAATTTAACTTCTAGGACATTCATCTGGTCAGTTAAGTGGCGGGGGGGGGGTGTTAATCAGTTTCAGCTGCTTTGGTGTTAATGAAATTTACAACAGGTGCACTTGAGGGGCAAAAGACATTTTGTCTCTCATCGTTTCTGACTGATTTTTCATTCGTTTTTGCAGTTGGCTAGGGTCAGTGTCACTACTAGAACCATGGTGCAGTACCTAGACCCTACAGAGTTTGCACAGGTAGTCCAACTCCTGCAGGATGGCACATGCCATTGCCAGAAGGTTTGCTGTGTCTC
>JAOVVH010000043.1:22718274-22729318 GCA_028566435.1 Scorpiodoras heckelii
AGCAGCTCAATTATACAGAAAGAATGGGCAAAATTTCATTTTCATAACAGCAACAATTAGTATCTTCACATATATATATATATATATATATATATATATATATATATATGTGTGTGTGTATGTGCAGGCTGCTACATCATGTTGTATGTTGAACATTCATATATACATATATGAATACAAATTAATGATACAACATACAACATGGATGTAGCAGCCAATGAACAATTTATAGGGACAATTTTTCTTGATGAAGAAGGAGCCTTTATTTGTCACCTGTACATTACAGTGAAGTGAAATTCATTTTTCACATGCTAGTTTCACAGTGTTTGATAGTGTTTGAACCTCCACCCTTCTAATCAGTAACCCAAGACCTTAACAGTTGATCCACAACTACCCAGCAAAGAAGTGTGGTCTACCCTATATAATACTATGTGTGGTGTCAAACTTCACATTAGTGTCACATGCACACACAGCCCTCTCCACAGACAAGCATTTCCTTAAAGGGCTTAAAATAACCCAGGAATGGTGCAGTGCTGTAACTAGGCAACAGGAGGCTGGTAATATGGATTCCTTCAATATGGTTCCTCTTAGTCACAGAGAGTTAATGGCCCTACAGCCCTAGCCCCTTAGAGCTTCCAGCAGATAAAACCATCATCAAGTCACATAGACATACATCAAAAGCCCAGCTTTCACAATAGCCCAGTGCACACACAAGCTCATCTTGAGGACAGGGCAATAAAAATGCTGACGGGGAAAGAGATAAAAAAAAAAAGCGAGAAAGAGAGGAAGCTTCTTTATCTGTACTTTTCACTCTCTGTCTTAAAGATAGCCTGCAATATGCAATTGAAATTAGTTCTACATTGAAAGTCAGTGACAAGCAATGCTACTACAGGGCCACTGCAAGCTGATTGGATGTTGGAGCTCAAGGTGGCACACTTGGTGCGGACAGCACATCTATTTAGGCTTTTCCAATAATTTTGGACAGACTTCAAAGCAAGGGTCAGCACAAAGGTAGATGTGATCAAAGAACATTTATCCTCACCTGGGAAGAAAATTTTGAAAACACAAAAAAAAAGATTTCTAATAACATTTGCATGTACAGATGGGATCAAATATGAGACAATAGAATTTCAGCTTTCATTTCCTGATTTTTACATGTAGATGCGTTAAAGAACACAGAACATGGCACCTTTGGTAGCAGAGAAACAAATTTTTGGGTTGCAAAAGACTATGGACAGGGAGTCCACATTATTTGTTTTCATTCTCCTTGCTTGCAATAACTGCCTCAAGCTGGTGACCCACTGATGCTGCTAGCATCATGAGTTACACCATCAATAAAGATTATTGAGGACATTCCAGAAGTTAACATGCAAGCCCAGGCCATAACAATACCTCTTCCAAGCTTAGGTAAGATCATATGATGTGAATCAAGAGTAGATCCTTTCTTTTTCCACACTTTGGCCATTCTGGTAAATGTTAATCTTCTTCCAAAAAGTTCTGTTTCATCTCTGTATGTCATTGTGAATTTCAGTATGGCCTTGCAATTCATTCTGCTGAAGCGTGGTTTGTATTTTGTGATACGGCCTTTATATTTCTGATTTCAAAGTCTCGTTTGAAAAGTGGATTGTGATATCTACAAACCTGCCCTGTGGAGGTTGTTGTCACTGTCTGTTGTTTTTGGGTTTTCCTACACAGCCCTGACAATTATCAACTGCTGTTCAGTGGTGTTTGTTAGTACACCAGTGGTTTCCTTCTTTTTCAAGACATTCCAAATTGTTTTAATTGAGTCATGATGGTAAAAGATCTCTCTGTTATGAAATGTAACATTTTTATTGAAACAAATGAGTGAGTGAGTGAGTTCATGAATGAGTGAGTGACAGTGAGTAAGTGAAAGAGATAGTGAGTTCATGAGTGGGCGGGCATGTGAGTGAGTGAGTGAAAGCAATAATGACTCAGTGAGATAGTCAGTGATTGAGTGAGTGAATGAGTGAAAGACAGCGAGTGAGATAGAGAATAAGTTCTTTAAAGACTGATTGAGTGAGTGAGTGAGTGAGTGAGTGAAAGAGAGTGACTGAATGAGAATGAGCAAGTGAATGAAATAGATAATTAGTGAGTGAGTGAGTGAGTGAATGAATGTGTGAATGAGATAGTGAGAGAAATAGCAAGTAACTGAATGAGTGAAAGAGATAAGTGAGTGAGTGATAGAGGGTGAGTGAGTGAATAAGTGAATGAAATAGTGAGTGAATGAGTGAACAAGACAGTGGTTGAGTGAGGCAGTCAGTGAATAAGAGATAATAAGTGAGTGAATGTATGAGTGTGTGAGCAAGTAAGATGAGTGAAAGAGACAGTGAGTGATTCAGTGAAAGAGTGTACCAAACAGGGGTAACAGAAAATAAAGTGATTAGCCTACAGCACAAACACTAACAAACAAGTTCCTGACCAACCATACATATATTCAATTAAAATATTATTTTCTTTGCATTAATAGTAAAATAGGTGGCACGGTGGTGTAGTGGTTAGCACTGCTGCCTCACAGCAAGACGATCTGGGTTCGATTCCCGGACTGTGTAAAGTTTGCATGTTCTCCCTGTGCTTGCGTGAGTTTTCTCCAGGTACTCCGGTTTCCTAACACAGTCCAAAGACATGCATGTTAGGTTGAGAGTGTGTTGGTCATGCGATGGACTGGCGACCTGTCCATGGCGTACCCCGCCTTCGCCCCATGATGCTGGGATTGGCTCCAACCCCCCCGTGACCCTGACTAGCGGGATAAAGCGGAAGATAAAGGATGAATAAATAATAGTAAAATAATAAGAATAATATCACTATCTACATAAATAGTGTCCCTCTTTTGATTGATGGGGTGGTTGGGTTGAGCTTGGTGAGCCCCATCTAACATGAAAAAGCAACAAACAGTCATTGGAAAAAAATAAAAAAAAAAAAGAACTTGCCTCCCTTTGTTCCTGGCTGCTTAAAAGGCTGGAATGATGTCACGTCTTCTTCATGATGTCATTTAAAGCAACAGTATATTATGTATAGACAAAACAAGTTAGTGTTCTTCACAAAAGTTTCACAAAAAGTAATGTTTGTAATTTGAATAAATATATCTTATGTTAAAAGGGACATGGTGGCATTCTGGCACAGTGGGTGGTGCTGCCTTGCACCAAGACAGACCCAGGTTTGATTCCCAGGCTGGGGTCTTTTTTGTGTGGAGTTTACGTTTTCCCCATGTCTGTGTAGGTTTCCTCCGGGAGCTCCAGTTTCCTCTCATAGTCCAAAGACATGTCAAGAGAATTGGAGATACTAAAATGCCCCTAGGTGTAAGTGTGTGAATGTATCTGTCTGTGTGGCTGCCCTGTGATGGACTGGAAACCTGTCCAGGGTGTGTTCCTGCCTTCTGCCCAATGAGTGCTGAGATAGTCTCCAGTAGCAGGATAAACGGTTTAGAGAATGAATGAATGAATGAATGAATGAATGAATGAATGAATGAATGAATGAATGAATGAAAAGTGACACACATAATCCTGAAAATAATAAAGGTTTAATAAAAAATATAACATTTACATTGGTGACATTTTAGATGAAAATGTCATGGTCAATACAGACGTGAATAGTATTTTCATGTTAAAAAGAACACTTGAATTAATAGCATTAAGCTTTGGAAACACACTTTGGCACATTTTGTGCCTTATGCATCTCATGAAACATTGTGGACCCAAATAGCACTGATTTTGTAGAATGTCCCAGCAAGCTTTTAACTCTCATCCACCTTCACAAACATATCCTATCTGCTCTTTGTTTTGTCTGTGCCTGTCTCTTTGCCTTTCACTCATTCATTGTTTACATACTCATAATGTGACACAGCATTCAACTAAATGTAATCAAGGCAGCAGAGGAAACATTACACAAAAAAGTTGTCCCTAAAGGTACAGCTCTTAGAACTGTGAAAACTACAAGTTATAAAATAAAACATAGTTTAATAGTATTTGTCATCTGTCATCTGTAATTTGTCACTAATCATGTCGTAGGATTTGTTAAGTGTAATCTGTCTCCCATTTCCTTCACATGCATTCACAAGCTGCACCAAGCAGAATGCAGTGAAGAAACAGAAAAGCATTTTTCAGTTTAAACAGTCTGCCACAATTAAAAAATATTAAAATGTCCATTAATATACACTACAATGGGTGTTATTTTAACATTATTTTTAAATTGTCAAGACAACTTTAAAGTCAAATATAGGCAGGTAACACAATTCAGACCTCCACCTGCAATGGTGAAAACACCCCTTTTGGTGATTGCTGCTGTGGTATGGCCAATGGCCCAGGACCACAAGACAGAGGTAGGCAGGCACCTAAGGAAAGGGGTCTGCAGGGACTACATTACCCATCAGCCTCTGCACATCATGAGGTCATGAGCACCTTAGCCACATTAATGTTTATTGAGCAGTGAAATTTAAGTTCTGTCTTTGGATCATGCTTTGTCTTGCATTTATCTTGTTCACATTATGTTCTTGTGATCTTTGTGTTTTTTGTGTTCTGTCAACATTTTTCCTCCATACATAGTGCTAAACATTGGCCAAACAGTTAGATTTGTGTTTAATCTGACCAGAGCACACTCTAACCAAAGAGGTGGTGATCATCTGCAAAGTTCAGATTGGCTTATTTATGCTGGTCTTGGAGCAGGGGCTAGTATGACAGTATTTCACGACAGTGTGTAGGATACAGTTAGTGGTGTATATATATACTTTAGTATAAGGAAAAAAGGCAAGGCACTTTTACAGCCACAGGTGATCTCCAATTAACTCCTAATTATGACAATTTGCCAATCAAAAGCATCTAAAAGGCATTAGGAATTTCTGGAACCTTTCAGACTGTTTAAGGAGACAGTGAACTTAGAGTGTGCAAACTTTTGAACTACTGGAACTCTTATATAGTAAATTAAATCCCTAATGGACATGCATCTCAAAAACATACTGAGATCTGATCACACAGACCACATTCGGAGGAGGTGCGTTTAGCTTTTATGTATGTAAATATGTCCTGGGCCACACTGAAGGACCACCTACTGATGTCCTCTGCACATGCAGAAGTAGTATGCCAACGGCATCCTAATAAAGTGCTGTATTGTTAAAATTTTTGTAATGTTTTGATTTCTTCTTACTCTTCTTTTAATTTCTGTCAGACTAGGCACAGTTAAAAACAATGCATTTGGTCTTTGCAAACAGAAATTATGTACATGTTTATTTGCATATAGAACAGGTAAGGGAGATCCAATCACTTGAGATATGTGGAGATGCATTCTAATGCCAGCTGTGAACTGACGTTCCTAAAGCTGCCCACTTGTGACTTGATTACATGGGATTCATGTCAATGCCAGGAATGACTGGGGGCATAAAAAGCATCTGTTAGGGAACACTCATTTTTGACAAAGAATTCAGACTTTGTGCTGCCTCAGACTGACACTTTGTATTCTTGTAAGAGTAGTTAATCATTATCCAAAATGAAATAAATAGACAAATTATCATAACAAGCACAGAGAGCAGGGCAGGGTGTGCTCATTCTCTAAGTAAGCAAGAAAGATACAACAGAATGCTATTCCTAGATGTGCATGCACACACACACACACACACACACACACACACACACACACACACACACATACACAAAAAGAACACACACTGTGATGGTCATTGGAGTCAAACTAGTTTGAAAAAATGGAATGTCAAACCAAAATTCATTATTTAATGAACTGCTTAACATTTTAAGAGAGTTTTCAAAAAGTCAGCCAAAGTCTTGATTATGAGTGTTCCATGAACTACTGTAACATGGATATCTGAAGAAGGCATGAGAGGATTATGCCATCAAAGAAGTGTCAGAATACAAATCAGTAGTAACAGTAGGAAATGCACTGTAATGTATGCTAATGGGCATGCTACAGTAGGCTTTGGCAAAATATTACATCGCATTACTATTTAGAAAACAATGTTTACAGCATTTACCAGCCACAGTAAAGCTTTCTTGATGATCATGACACTTTCCTAGTTACTATGGCAACCATGAAAAGCCTGGAATATGTCCTGGCTATCTTTGTCTTTATATCTGAAACATGCTTATTAAAACAACAGCATTGCCAACTAAGCCATGCATAGGAACATTTTCAAACTTCTAACCTAATTTTGAATCTAAATTCAAATATCAAGTCTTTTTATGGACAAATCAAAAATTAGTCTTGAACCCCACTTATTTAAGTTAATGCTCACCTGAATCGGAGGTATACATGTAGACAAACTTGGTCCACTTGTAGTGTTCAATGACCCCAACCAAGGCATCCTGTAACTCGGGCCGCAGTTGAATTACAAATTGGTTGGAGGTCTCAGTGGGGAAGCTGGGTGTCACAAAACAGACGTGCAGCGCACCACAAAATGACATCAGCATGCTCACTGTCTTCGCGTCGTACACACCAATGATGGCATACACTCCTTTTGTAAACTGCGAACAAACTGCAACATAACAAGATAAGATAAATGTTAAGGTATGCAGATTAAAAAAAACAGAGCACTTATAAACTTTTTGTTTACCTTTTTAACCTTTGTTTACCACTGTTGAAAGGCAAAAACAGTGCATGCTGTAAGTCTTGGTAGTTACTGACATTCACATATCTCAAAATCATTGCAGTAGGAATAAATAAATAAATAGAAATGCAATAATGTGGATGTTCATTCAGTGTGAATTGGCTCCTGCTAAGTGCTTATGGGGGCTGGGACGCCCAAGACGAATGCTAATCAATACATTCCACTAATCCTAAATACCAGAATCCCTGCTTCCTCAGTGAAGCAAAATAGCCACCATCTGTGTCCTAAACCTGGATTCTCCACAAGGTTAATTCTGAATCTGGCAATCCTTTCCTTGCTGCTATCTGTGCCCTGTTTAGGATTTTCTTCTTACTGTATCCATAAGCCTCATATCTCAGTGCTTGTTTCAAACAGATTGAAATAGAAATCAGTTTTTTGTTGAAGGCCCAGGGTCCAGCAGGAGATGCCTGAGAGAGTACTAGGGCGCAGGGCAAACTGGCATGGCCATCACCCAGCAAACAGGCTGAGCCACTACTATGTGGCACACAGGCAGGAGAAAGTTGGCATCTTTGCCTAGAATACTGACAAATGCCTGTGTGTGGTATCATCAGTGAGCTTCTTGTGCACTGAATTTAATGCAGACATCAGAGTGAAGCCATCTTACACATACAGCAGTAAGCGCAGAAAAATAGGGTAAATTTGTTTTATCCACCAATCTATGCTATCCTTCCAAAAATATTTTTCCACAAAAATACTGGTCACAGGAGCTAAAATTACCTCATTTCCTTATTTATTGTAGTGTTTTACAAAGCTACTAGACATGTAACTGAGCATAAAAATCACTGTGATTCGGCTTGGGGTGAAATAGAGAGAACAGAGGGAAATAGAGAGAATAGAGAGAAAGAGGTGGAGTCTGCCTCCCTCTGATTTAACTATTACTGCAGACATATGGCATATCAGATCAGTTTCCACACATTACTTTATGCCATCTGTGCCTATCTTGAATGGTCACTTTTTAATTACAAGTTAGCAACTGCTTTATACCACGAACTAGCAAATTGTGTCAATTTCCTTACCTTTTCCTACAAAATATTTATTTTTCCATAATTAGCTGTGACTGATAGATAATTAGGACATGTTTAGGGCTGTCAAATAACTACATTTTAAATGGATGCATGCACCCTGTAAGCCTAAGGTATAACTCAGAATTTCATAGATGCACCAAGTGTACGCATAAACATAAACATAAACATAAGCATAAGTACAAGCTTATGTTATGCTTTGTGTTATCTGACATAAACTGAGCTTTCAGTTATGTAATTCATGAATTTAGACATAATGGCAAATGTTGTCCTAAAACATAGAATACAAATCTACAGTTCAACCAGCAACACCAAACTTGCAGTGACAGGACAAGCTTGGCTACCAAGGGTCAATTGTTTGTTATGTCTGAATTTGTTGTAGCAAGAGGTTATGAGACAAATTACCATCAGGCACATGACTCCAGCCCTGCCAACACTGGCCCTAACAAGCAAAGGCATACCATGTCCCCTCACAGCTCCTGCCAAAACATTAAGATTATTGATCCTTTTTCTAAGCTGAGTAGTCATTCCATCTGTAGCTGTGAGACCATGGCCACTCTGGTCTGGTTCCTCATGTTCTGGTCTAATGAGAAACAGCAGAGAGGTAAAGCATTTGAGTCTAGCTGATTAGAACTTGGCTGACGGTGGCTGCATGTGCTGTGTAGTCCATCATAGCTGCCATGGTGATGCTACAGCTGGCATCTCTTTTTATGCTCATTAAGCAAACTCTTATTCTTCTCAACAGCTCAGCAAACCAGAGAAGCTTTAGCGTCTACTCTCTGTTAGGTGATAAACAATGATGAGGTGAATTTACTGCAACAAAAATTGCATTTCCTACCTTTTCTGATATTTCTATCTGTTCTCACTCTGCACTTCATTGGTTCCAATTCACCTGTATGAGAAAAATCTCTTCAGCTGGCGGCATGTGAAAAAATCCAGTAATTTCCAAAAAGAGACTCTTGGGAGAATTTTGGAGATTAAATACTATTCAACTAATCTCTTCCATCTTTATCTCCTCTTTCCATTTCTCTTATTTCTCATTCCCATACTGCTGGGATTTATTTGAAGCCCCAGGTGGTTTCTCATCTGCTGTTTTGTTGTGCATGTTGATGGAGGGATAATGCATCTGCCTGTGAATAGGGTTAGCCAAGTGGCTTCATCTCTTGAATCTCCTTTCTACACACTTTCAGCTATTTCCTTGTCTCCTCTGTTCCTGTCTACTGAACATGCTTGTGTGTACACACACACACACACACACACACACACACACAAAGAGAGAAAGAGAGAAAGATTAAAACAAACAACATCAGTATCTGTAACTGCTCACATAGAAAAAAATTCATAGGAAGCCCTAGTTATAGTATGTACAGTTCAGTACACACACATACTCACAACGCATGGGAGTTGCAAGTCATTACACTACACAGTGGAGCATATTACTATAAGCCCTCTGGGCGAAATACATGCTTGGGCTCAGCCAGTACCATAACCTAAGCAGATATAACTTGGTGGTTTATATATCGTATGCAATTACTATTCTACAATTTACCTGATGCATGGAGAACCAAAATCCTCTCTTCCATATTTAAAAACCATATATGGATCTCTGACTTAATCTATTGTTTATGTGCTATGCTATGTTTATCATTTATGTAATAGAGTTTTGTTTGAAAATTTGAAATATTTCTCAATGCATAGCATTGACATGTACAGAAATGTTTCAAACTTAGGTTTAAGAGTCATGTATGCATTATAACAATTGAAGAATGTTATTAACCAGAATCAATATTACATCTATAATGCCCCCAAATGGACGGCTGTCTTTCTGCAACTGTACTTCAAGACCTAAAGTCTTGAAGACCTTAAATGATATGTGGAATGTACATATATTTGTATTGACATCCTTTCCGAAAACCTTTTCTTCCTTTTACCCCAGGACAAAGATTCTAACTGCTATCACAACACGTTGTTTTAAGAAAAAGTCCTGAATACTACTGCAGCCAAGGGCTTCTTTCCTGATTATCAAAACACACAAAATAGGCTGGGTAAACTGTCTGAGTTAGGCTGTTATGTTTCTGCTGTGACCAAAGAGAAATTAGATTCCTGAAAAAGCACTAATATATAATCGTTCTGTCATTTCTGACAGCAACCAAATTACCCTGCTCAGCAGCAACGCTGATGTCAGAAGCCATCACTTCCTGAAGATTCTATTGAAAATATTTATGAATATTGCTACTCTATAAATGCTTTACAATATAGGTTACACTTTATACTGTATACATGAAAAGGGGGATGTGTGTGTTTCAACACCCTCACTTTTGCTGAAACACGATTTCATCCCCCTCACTTTTATCAGATTAAAACTAAACTAAAATATGCTACACAGGGGTCGGCAACCCTAGGCACGTGTGCATGCACACACACACACATGCACACACACCACGCGGACGAACACATAAATGACTTTTCAGAAAATCAAAGCAAATGTATCAGTTAGCGTCAGTGACAAGGGAATGAGATCTATAGTTTTCAAAGTGAATGAACGAGGTGTGTGTGTGAGTAAAGTATAGGGACGTCCTCCTGTCCTGCAGGATTGTGGTAGAATGAAGTGATAGACACTGCATCACGCTAAATTAGTGACGCAAAATCCACTGTCTGTCACAACGTCAGCATTTTCTAGATAGCCTAATATGAATAGGTATGATGAGGTTAATCTGTGAACCCATGGCATTGCTTTACAGTACCGTTAGGCTATTATATCTAGCCTACTTGCTAGGGGGTAACTTAACCATTAGTGCAAAGCCAAACCTGAGTGGGTTTTTTCAGTCATTCTCTTGCTATATAATAAAGTCCTATCATAGGACTGTGTTTTGAAAAAGTCGTTCTCTTTTTGTCATGCGATATTAGGATGCACAAAATTAAAAGGCAGGGGAACATAGACTCCTTTTTCAAGCAAACCCAAGTAAGTGGAGTTGACAATTTCTACCGTAGACTTGCAGTGTGTGACCCCTCATGTGTGTCTTTACTGTCTAGTTGTAAAGTCACTTGGTCAGTAAGGCCAGTTTGATCAGTCTATTGCATAATTTTCACGTTTGCAATGCATATGTTTTTACTTTTTGAGAGCAAACAAGTTTTGCAAATGAGTTTTGAAAGTTGTAGAATAATTAAAGACTTTAAAAGTCTTGTTTTACATCAGGGTTTGCTTGCCTATCTGATGTCACTACTAAAGCCACATAATGTACATTTTTTAACTTAAAAAGTGGTCAGACAAATGTTTATGCTACACTGATTTACAAAGCATGTAATGGTGTCTCAGGCATCGTCAGTGCTGCCTGGTATTTACACTATGTTGATGTCAAACAGGAGTCAGATTTAGATGCAGCACCTCAGCAGT
>JAOVVH010000043.1:22752015-22763747 GCA_028566435.1 Scorpiodoras heckelii
CAGCCTGGTCACACACTGCTGTGGGATGGCATCCCATTCTTCAACCAGCATTTGTCGCAAGTCAGAAGCTCAAAACAGGTGTCAATAGCAACAGCAAAATAAGCTGTTCGACAATGGCAGAGAAGATTTGGCAAATTTTTCATGGGCGCAACCCACATACTCAGCTCTACTGTTCATCCCACAAATGCATGTTCCTTATAAATGTGGCACCATTTAAAAGGGAAATTAACAGCTTTCCAACAGTATAAGATTTATTGCCAAGAAGCATTGTTACAACAAAGAAATAATCTACCAAACACAAATTTTCTAACTTTTTGTGCTATGTTTATTTGTACCAACAGTACCAACAGGCTTTTATCCAGGCTTCCCGGCCTGAGTGGGGTGGTTGGTGTATTGGGCAACTGGGTGCATGATTTTGTGGGATCTGGCAACAGGAGACGGAGCCAGGAGTAGCAGAAAAGGTGAGCACTCGCGTCTACTCATTATTTCCCGAGTCTAACTGCATTTTTCTCTCTACCTCTGTGTGAGTGGGGGAGAGTGAATGAGAGATCCACAACGAGAGAGAGTTCCATGATCCTCAAGGCGAAAAGCTGATTTTTGATGATAATAAACTCCCGTTTGTTTGAGTTCTCCCAACCTGTCTCCTGTCCTGAATAGAATAGAATAGAACTACAAGTTTTAAAAGGAGAATCTTTACCACTTATTACTAATTACTTATTGCTTCTTATAGCTATGTGTAAATTTCATAAGACATGCTCAGTCAATAAGGAATATGCTGCTGGGTAAGTATTTGGACAGAGACACAATTATCTTAAGTTTGAATTGCTACACCACCACAATGGATTTGAAATTAACCAGTCAAAATGTGATTGAACTGTAGACATTCCGCTTTAATTTAAGAGGTTTAACAAAAATATTTCATTAAGCATTTAGGAATTATAGCCTTTTTTTTACATAATGCAAATAACCCCAAAATGTAACAAGAACATGTACTTTATTATTTAATAATTTTGTATTTGTATTCCTCTGTGTGACTTGCATATGTGACTTTAATACCACAAGCTTTTTATTAGTGATTTAAGACCCCCTTTGAAGAGGCATAAGCTCTTACAGTGGTTTATTGTAGTTGCTGGACAGCTGACATTCTGTTGGCTTCAAATTTTTACAGCAATAAATACTTTATGATCCATCAGTCAAGTCTAAAGCCATCATTCAAAAGGAGAATGTTACACTGTTGCTAGTTTTCCAGAGTTCATTCATTCATTCATTATCTAAACCGCTCATTGATGTTTCCAGGGTCACAGGAGAGCCTGTGCCTAGCCGATGGCATAGGGCCCAAGGCAGGATCAACACTAGACAGGGCGCCAATCCATTGTAGGGCACACGTACACACACATTCATACACACACTCACACACTAATGGCACTTTAGAGACACCACTTAACCTAATATGCATGCCTTTGGACTGTGGGAGGAAACCGGAGTGCCCATAGGAAACCCATGCAGACACGGGGAGGACATGCAGGCTCCACAAGGCGGACCCAGACCATTCCACCCAGGGAGTGAACCCGGGACCTTCTTGCTGTGAGGCGACAGTGCTACCCACTGTGCCACCATGCTGCCCACGATATTGATGTATTTTGTTTATTTATTTGCTATTTATTGTAATTCCACAAATGGTGTTCCATGTCACTATACATATAGTATTTTACTGCCTTAGTTACAGTGAATCTAGCTAATATTTTAGAGGATAGGGTGGGCTTTGATTCATAGAAGCAAATGTGTCTACAACTTTTAATATAGAGTTGTTACACCCACCAGCCACCTGTGACAAGATATTTTACCTGCTTCTTCTGAGACTCGTAAAGCCAGCCAGCCACATATTTTCAAATGGAGGATCATATAATTTAGCAGAGAAAAAGGCAAGGGAGAATTCATTCTTGCTGTCCAAAAAGAAAACTGTTGAAGCAAAATGAAATTCGGATAGTTGACTGCAGAAAACATGGATAAACACTGGTGAGGTTATTGACTCTGCAAGTGGAGAGTTTAAAAGTCACAATGCACAATGCAAGTTACAATAATATTACATAATATCTTAAATGGAAGCTATTGCTTATAGTTTTACAGAGGAAACAAGTAAATACAATTTCTAAAAATGATCTAAAGTAACCTTATCACTTAACAGGCTACTCCATGCAGTCATAGACAATGACATTTTGTCATAGACATTACTGGCTCCTGACAGTCACTGTAGGTTATATTACACACTTGGAAAGGGAGGGGTGAGGGCGTGGAATTCAGTTGGCTGTAATTTGCAGCCTCACCATTAGATGTCACTACATTATACACACTGCACCTTTAAAGCTGGAATGGGTTTAAAATACATTATACAGCAGTCCACTAATTTGATCAAGCATCATCCTGAGAGTGCCTAATACCAGTTTTTCCAACAATTGTACTGGGACATTTCACTGTTTGTATCACTCTATTCTTCTGTGTTTGACACTAAAATGCTCAATATCATCACTGGACATGGCAAACAATACTTTTCGGGACTGTAACTTTTGACATAAAATATGAAAACCTGAGATGAAATCTGTGTTTTTCAGCCCTCAGCTATCCAGTTTCAGTGAGCCTGTCCCCACTGCAGCCTCAGCTTTGTGTTCTTGGCTCACAGAAGTGGAACCTTATGTGGTCTTCTGCTGTTGTAGCACATCCATCTCAAGGCTCGATGTGTTGTACATTCTGAGATGCTTTTCTGTTCACAATAATTGTACAAAGTGGTTATCTGAGCTACTGAAGCCTTTCTGTCAGCTTGAAACTGTCTGGCCATTATCCGCTGACCTCTCTTATCAATAAGGCGTTTCTTTCCACAGAACTGCTGCTCAATGGACCTTATTTCTTTATTGCACTATTATGAGAAAATAGTAGAGGCAATTGTGCAGGAAAACCGCAGGAGATCAGCAGTTATAGAAATAATCAATCATGCCACTGTCAGAGTCACTGAGATCACATTTTTCCCCATTATGATGGTTGATGGTTGAACATTACCTGATGCTGCTGGCCCATATCTACATGATGTTATACATTGCACTGCTGCCACACAAATGACTGATTAGATAATTGCATGAATGAGTAGGTGTACAGGTGTTCCTAATAAAATGCTCAGCAAGTGTATGCATATAATATATACTGTACAATATATTTACAAATGTATTCAGACACCTGACCATTACACCAGCAGGGACTGTAATGACATTGTATTCAAATACATATATTTTATTATAGAGTTGTTACCCCTTTTGCAGCTATAGCACCTTTCACTCTTCTGAGAAGGGTTTCTACAAGATTTTGGAGTGTGTCTGTGGGACTTTTTGCCTATACGTCCAGAAGTGCATTTGTGAGATCAGACACTGATGTAGGACAAAAGGGCCTGGGTCACAATCTCCATTCTAGTTTATCCCAAAGGTGTTTTATGGGGTTGAGATCAAGGTTCTGTGTGGGCCAGTCAAGTTCTTCCACACTAAATTATCACCCAACCATTCCTTTATGGACCTTGATTTGTGCACTGGGGCACAGTCATGAAGAAACAGAAAAGGGCCTTCCCCAAACTCTTCCCACTAAGTTGGAAGCATACAATTGTCCAAAATGTCTTGCTATGCTGAAGCGTTAAGATTTCCTTTCACTGGAACTAAGGGGCCTGGACCAACCCCTGAGAAACAACCCCATAGCACTATCTCTCGTCCACCAAATTTTACAGTTGGCACAATGCAGTCAGGCAGGTAGCGTTCTCATGGCATTCACCAAACCCAAACTTGTCCATCAGACTGATAGATAGAGAAGTATAATTCGTCACTCCACAGAACATGCTTCCACAGCTCCAGAGTGCAGTGGCAGCATGTTTTACACTACTCCATCCAATGCTTGTCACTGTGCTTGGTGATGGAAGGCTTGCATGCAGTTGCTTGGCCACAGAAACCAGCTTGAAGCATCCACTGCACAGCTTTTGTGCTAATGTTAATGCCAGAGGAGGTTTGGAACTCCGCAGTTATCGAGACAGAAGAGCATTGGTGACTATTATGCATTTTGTGCCTCAGCACTCAGCGACATAGCTGTGTAACTTTATGTGGTCTGCCCCTTCGTGGCTGAGTTGCTGTGGTTATTAAACACTTCCACTTTTTGATAATACCACTCACAGTTGATTGTGGAATATCTAGGAGGGCAGAAATTTCACAACCTGACTTGTTGCAATGGTGGCATCCTATTAAACTACCACACTCTGGATTTTGCTTGATTTTATAAACCTGTGGCAATGGGACACCATGAAACACCTGAATTCAATCATTAAGTGGTGTATCTGAATACTTTTGTCCATATAATGTATAGTTATTGATATCAGTATATGCTTATTTCATGAATAAATATATTGTATATGGTTAAACATACTCAAATTTGTATGGTAACAAATTAATTTGTAATTTGTTAATTCACTTCAAGCTTTATTTAATGGACAAAAGGACAAAGAAATGATTTTAAGTGTTTTCAATCATGAACTTAATTCTATTTGTTAAATATAATCAAATTTAGAAATTGAAGCAAGACACTCAAAAAAGTTTGGACAGAGGCATGTTTACCACTGGTTCACGTCACTATTTTTTTTAATTATACGTTTTAATCATTTGGGAACTGTTGCAGTTTTGCAAGTGGACTTTTTGCCAATTTTAGCTGTATAAAAGACTTGAGCTGCTCAATAGTCCTTGGTCACTGTTGTCTGACTTGCATCTTCATAATGCGTCATACATTTTCAATAGAAGACAAGTCTGGACTGAAGGCAGGCCAGTCAAGCCACATTTTTTGTTACTCATGCAGAATGAGGCCTGCCATTTTCCTGCTTAAGCAGAGTTCCTTAGAAAAGATGTTGTCTTGACAGCAGCATTTCTCTAAAATACCAAACATAAGCTTCCATGTCAAATGACAACCTCACATATACATGCAGATCACATATACCATGGGCACTGATGCACCACCGTGCCATCACAGATGCTGATCACAGAAGTCTGACCACAGAACATGTTTCTACTGTCTTTCAGTCCATCTCAGATGACGTCAGGCCCAGAGAACATGCCAGTGTTTCTGCTCAAAATAATATATGGCTTCATCTTTGCCCTAATACAGCTTCAGGTTGCATTTCTTGATGCAGTGGCAGACTGTGTTAAGCGACAAAAAGTACTCCCAAACCCATGTGGCTATGTCCATCATGGTAGCATGATGGTTTCTCAAACAGTGCTGCCTGAGGGCTCAATGGTCACACACATTCAGCAATGGCATATGCCCTTGGCCTTCACACACCAAGATTTCCCCTGAATCCCTGAATCTTTTCATGATTTTATGAACTGTAGATGGTGAAAGACTTAAATACTTTTCAACCTTGCACTGAAAAACATTTTATTTGAGCTGACTGACAATTGTCTCATCCTTGCAAAGACACCTTCGGTGGATGCTCCTTTTATACTCAATCTTGATGACTTCATCTGTTACCAGTTAAACAGCTAATTGTGGAACCTTCCAGTGTTTGGATGGCTTCCAGTTCTGGTTGAAACTATGTAGTGTGCGATCTTGCTGCCTCTGCCAGTGTTTTTTTCTTTTTTATTGATTTGTCTTTTTTGTTAAGTTCTCTCACTTCTCTATCTTTTTGTTTTTGTTGACCTCTAGGACTCTCTCTTGCCTGTTTTGGACACTGATCTCTCAGACTCTCTCTTGCTTGTTTTGGACACTGGCTTATGCTACACCTGTTTGGACACTGGTTTTTGCTACACCTATGCAGCCTGCCCGTGATCTATCTCCCATTTTTTCCACTTCGCCGAATGCAGCCACAGTGAGGGAGTTTCAACCACTTGCTAAGTTGTTGTCTTGTTTATTGCTGCTTAGTGAAACTGCTTCCTGGCACTATATTCTTGTTGTGGTATTTGTGGTATCTGGCTAACATTGAGAGCGGTGGTTGGCTAAGGTGGTTCAGTAGTGTGGTGTTACCTGTTACGTCCAGTAATATGCATCACTAACCATTATGCTTATTTTTGGGCTTCATTTGTGCATCCATTTTTTGACCCTGCTGTTGAGTTTTGGGTTTCCTGGACCCATCCAATGTTTTACACACACTCAACTGAGGAACTAAAAAGTCTAAATACGCATCATCACTTGGAATCCCCCACTTTCAACCTGTGCTGTTCTATTGGAATGGCATGTTGTCCTTGGTACATTCACCGATCTCCGCACTTCCCTACTGCTCACTATGTCTTGGAGTCATCCATACCCATTATATGGAGACATAATCAGACTGCTAAAGTTAAAAACAAATGCCATTGAGATCAGACAATCTCTTTTACAAGAGAGACCTGGCCAATATAGCTGTACAGACTTCTTTTAACTCATTTAAAGTGACTTTAATTCATTTCCCAGTTTCTGATTTTTCAGATTTGATCGTTCAAAAGTGCTGATTAATTTTATCTAATAGCTACTATGACGGTTTGTATTAATCCACATATTAAAGCAATATGTTATAGTTTCTATAGTAACAACTAATTCATAGGAACTTGTACCAATCTTGAGTCAGAAATTATCTGTGCTTCACTATCACATTAAACTCAGTTTACTGTTTAAAAGCATAGCCCCCACTACAGTTTCAGAATGCTTACATTATACAAAATCACATTCTCCTCTGTCCACATAGCCAAAATATCATACTATCTGTATCTTGTAATGTATCATGTAATAAATAGAATAAATATTGCCTACTGACATTTCCTCGATGGTATATCAGTATTAAATAGAAGAAAGTGATGGGCTGGTCAGAGTCATTCTCATTCTGTCTTCCTCTTTCTCTTCCTCCCTTTCTCTTTAATAAATCCACACCCTGGTGGAAATGCAGAAGCACAGACACCAGCAAACACTTCACACACACACACACACACACACACACACACACACACACACACACACACACACAAACACACACACACACACACACAGTCTCAATCTCTCTCTTTCTCTGCCTGTGGAAACAGACCTTTTGTACCATACGGTAAGGCATTCTCTATTCATTTCATACTGATACCTTAATATGTAAATGTACAAGAAAGGGAAAAAAATAGTCAGGGACCTAAGGAAAATGTGCATTAATTTGCAATTGGTTGACAGTGTGGCAGACATGGGTGGCTGAAGAAGGAGGATGAATACAGATAATATGGAGATAGAGAGTCAGGCAATGAACAGGTTTTGGTTTTCTGCACTGAGGGAAGATTCTGCTGTGTAACACATTAGAACTGATGTCTATTTCAGCTGAAACATGTGCTACTAAAGAGTATCTGATTGTATGAAAAATAGAAAAACAAAGAGTTGTATGTAAGAAAAGAGAGACATTCTATACAAAGATGTGTAAGGCACAACAGGGGAAGATAGATGCAGCACTTTTGTTGTAAGATCATGTCACATTTGTAATGAGCCAGAATCCAGCATTGCTTATTCAACTGTATTTGTTGTGAAACATATCAGAGAGCAGCTCCCAAAATTACATTATTCCCATTATTACTTATTAAAATAATTCCTATACTCACATTGTGAAAATGCAGCATAGAAATAAGAACAAGACCCATTTTCATTACATGTCACTTGGTGATATTTTAATTTGCTTTAAGGATGCAAAGCAAGGTCAAAGCTTTGCAATTTCCAGTAAAAATTTACTACTTCTATTGACAGCTAGCATGTCTGACAAGCCAGATCTCACAGAAATTGCCAGCTTTGACAAAACCAAGCTGAAGAAGATAGAGACAAAAGAGAAGAACCCTCTGCCCACCAAAGAGAGTGAGTAAATTCCACAGAACTGCATGCAGTATGTCCTGGTTTGGGGTGTGGTATGGAGCTCTGCTGTAGCTTTCTCTATTCAGCTGCAATGCTTTGTCCACCCTTTCTCTTCTTACACTTTAGCTTCCTCATTTCTAATTTAATTAACTAATCTTTAGTTTTTAATCTTTAGTTTTTAATTAATTAATCGATAACTAATCAACCACCTCTCTTTCTTTAGCATAAGTCTGCACTCTGCATGCAGAATTCTAGCCACATACTCTCACCGACATACTCTCATGTCAATAGATATGTGTCAGTAGATAGGTGTCAGCTCAGTTTCTGCTGTAATCCTCCAATCAGCAGTGCAGACTCCAGAACATTTCAGAAATACGTTTACAGATGGGTGACAAATTAAAGGAAAAACAACTGGCTGTGTTAGGCTTTGGAGGTGATCTGGGTCCTTTCTGTGTGGAGTCTGCATGTCCTTCTCGTGTCTGCGTGGGTTTCCTCCTGGTACTCTGGTTTCCTCCCACAGTCCAAAGACATGCATATTAGGTGAATTGGTGTCTCTAAAGTGCCCCTAGTTGTGTGAGTGTGTGTATGAGTGTGTGTGTGCCCTATGATGGATTGGCGCCCTGTCTAGGGTTGATCCTGCCTTGCGTCCTATGCTGCCAGCTAAGCACCAGCTCTCCCGTGACCCTGGGGACAGCAGTTAAGAAGCAGTTAAGAACATGAATGTATAAATATTATATAACCTTCACGGTCACCAGACATCAATACAGTTAAACACCTATGGGAAATTTTGGACCAACATTTTAGACAGTGCCCTCCACCACCATTATCAAAACACCAAATGAGGGATTATCTTTTAGAAGAATGGTGTTTGTTCCCTTCTGTAGAGATTGTAGAATCTATGCCAAGGTGCACCATAGCTGTACTGGTGGTACACGGTTGCCCAACACCCTAATAATACATTTTATTTTGTTGTTTTTTCTTTTAAATTGTCACCTGTCTGCACATAATAAATAATAATCATATTTGTTATAATGTTCCCTGACCAAAATGGGGACTGTACCACTGTTCTTACTAACACAGACAAAACTCACTTTGTTTCTCAGCTATTGAACAGGAGAGAAAAGGAGATTCAAGCCCTTAACCTGATGGAGAAGAGAAAGGCCAAGCACAACAAATGCTCCGTTGATGGCACATTATTAAATATTTACTACTTCTGTTTCCTTTGTAATATTAGTTGGTACTATTGCCCCTTGTGATGCATGGTTACCATGGTGATTGAAATAATCTTTTGGGAAAATATCACATGGAGTGATATGATAGTGTTCATACATAGATCTTTTAACAAATTCAATGAATAGCAATTTTCTAATGAAATTTCTTCATGAAATAAAGACAAATATGAACACACGCACAATAATGTATGTGGTGGCTAATTTTTAAATCTGTAATTTATTCAGAGACAAATAATATTAGGCTTGGGAGTGTGACATGACACAGTGTCTTATGGATGAGCTGCCATTTTGGTTGAGTTTGTTAGTCATCTATTCATAGCCAACTTAGGTAGGAAATAATTATAAATACAAACTGGATGTTCTGAGGTTTGAGTCAGTATAGTGGTAAGCTGCTGCTGTTTCTTAAACTGCCACTGCAGCACCAAAAACATTTCACATTCTACTCCACACTATATGTCTTTCAGTGGATAGTGCATTTCAGTGGATATTAAAGGAATAAACTGTTTCAATTTAGCTGAAATGACTAGGCTCTGTAATTACACAAACCAACCAAAATGCATTTATACTGATAAGGTTTGCAAGTGTAGTATGGCTGTTACACACACATAAAATGATTTTTAATAAATAATAAAAACTCAATATATAAAATCAATAACCTTTGTATTTAAATCAATTATAAGCTTGAAAATATGGAATGTTGTATAATTACATTACAGTAGTAGTGTAATTTTCTGCCGAACACCTTTTTTATTTTATTGGCAGCCCTATAATTAATAGGTGAATTCCTCTAACAATAGACTAACAGCACTGGGCCTCTACTGTATAGTCTAATAGGTATGGAATATTTGTAGATGGATCTTAGACCACAATTCCATGCAAAGCTGATCTTGCTTCATTATACAGTCCCTTACAAAAAATATTGAAATTCTGAAATCAAGCAATGAATATGAGACAGTAGATCAGATTCAGCTTTCATTTTCTGACATTTATATCTAGATTTGTTTAACAAATTAGAACATGGCACCTTTTGTTTGAACCCACCCATCTTTTTTCAAGTGATCAAAAATATTAGAACATGTGACTGACAGGTGGTTCGTGTTGCCCAAGTGTGCCCTTTTAGACTGATTGTTTACATAATGAATAGCTCTTTGTTTGGGCCTTGGGTTTTGCTCGTGGGGACTGCATTTGTTGTTATAAAGCATAAAACTACATGAGGACCAGAGAGCTGTCTATGGGAGAACAAGCAAACCATTTTGAAGCTGAGAAAAATGGGCAATCAGAGCCACTGCAAAAGCACTGTTCATAGCCAATTAAATGATTTAAACAAAAAGAAAGAAATAAGTGGTGTACTAAGAATCAGACATTGAACAAATCAGCCAAAGAAAACAAAACAAGAAAAAAGTCACAAAAGATTGGAACTAAGGTTAACCTCTACCAAAATGATGGAAAGCCAAAGTGTGGAGGAAGAAAGGATCTGCTCATGATCCAAAACATAAGAGATCATTGCTCAAGCACTGTGGAGGTTGTGGTCATGGAAAGAACTTCATGCAGCAGGACAAGGAAAACAAGGGGGAGAAAATGGAAGGTTTTAGACTGGCCAAGTCAATCACCAGACCTTACCCCAATTGAGTATGAATTTCAACTCCTGAAGAGGAGACTGAAGGGAGAAACCTCCAAAAAAAAACAACAGAAAGATGCTGTGGTGCAAACCTGGAAGAAGCCAATAACTCCTATTTTTAATTTATTAATGAATGACACTTTGCAATTTTTAACTGTTTTAACCAAGTGTCTGTGAGATGGAAGTCTTCAGCAAAAAGGTTTTTTGATGTTGTTTTATTTTTAGATAGACACCTTTTTTGTCTAATTAACTTCAAGACAGAATGGAGAGACTGGTGAGGAAACAACTGTTTATAGCTGCTATAGGTCATTGGAAAACTCCACTTAAGACTTAAGATATTAAACATATCCTAACAGAAAACCTCACCAATATATTAGCCTGTTTACTGTTAAACTTAGATCATGTGCAGTGTCCACCAAGTCCCTGTGTATAAGCTCTTATAGGAGCAATAAGATGGCATTATTATAAACTTGTCTTTTATGTTACTGTTGTAGTATTCAGATCCATGCTATTGCAGAAAATTTATCAACACCTGATTGGAGAACCACTGCACCACTGAGTTGTAAGTCACTTTGGATACAAGTGCCTGCAAAATGACTAAATATAACTAAAGATGGAATAAAAAGTACTCTGTCTTCAATAAATAGTCAAATTGTTAGATAACATTTACAAAATTAACACCAATTACTCTAAAACATGCCTTGAATCTACCTTTTATTAATAAATAGGAGACAGAGGTAGGTAACACAGTCTTAATTCATTTCACACATAACTTTAGGCCTACTGGCTGGTTTCCAAAATGAACTCTGCAAAAGATACATACCGGTACATACATACACACAAAGAGTGTGTCAAAAGCCTCAGGACACCCTTTTATTTCAGAAACGAAAAAGAAAATGACATACAGTGGCTTGCAAAACTATTCATACCCCTTGAACTTTTTCACATTTCGTCACCTTACAACCACAAACTTAAATGTATTTTATTGAGATTTTAATTGATAGACCAACACAAAGTAGCACATAATT
>JAOVVH010000043.1:22763847-22774213 GCA_028566435.1 Scorpiodoras heckelii
TATATTTACATACACCACTAGCATATAGGCTACGTCTGCTTATTTATTTGAATCCACACCTTATGGTTTGCTAATGACGTGTGAGGAGTCGCGCCTTGGTCGCCTTTGATGCCTGCATTGCATGAGATGGTTTAATGAACGACGCTCGGCGAGCATGGCGTCAGTGCTTCTAACACGTATTGGTCGTCTAGGCTCAAGACCCGCGCCAACTTCTCTGCTATTTATCGTGTTTTATTACCCGACTTATTAGCTTGCAAAATTCCCCACGAATGCTAAACTAAGAGCGCTCTTAATGGAAAAGACAAAAGACACGATTGCTAAAAGCGTCACCATAATGATGAAATCACCCGCAAGGCTACACACACAGCCATATATGCACTTTTTTACGTTGTGCCAATCACAAAGATAACGTTTATACAAGCTGCATTTTGGCTGTGCTACAAAGAAGAACCACAATGCACAATGCCACCAGTTTGATTTAATTAACCGCACCTGAGTTTCTCAAAATGGTGTTTGGTCAAAATGGAAAACTTTTGTCGCAAGGTAAGCCCAGACATAAGTTAGTACTGCTGAGTGTAGACGACTCGTTCCCATTGCTCTTCCGTCACACTTCTCTGGAATTTTCTACCACAGAATAAACTAGTTGTCACTTAATCGATAACTATAAAACGCCTCAGGCGTTGAACTGTTGTTTCTTAGTTTGCTGCCCCATAAATCCATTCAAAATCGATGGCTTGTCGGCATAAGCGTTTGCATGTTACAACGCGATGGGCATCAAAGATCATGGTTTAACAGGTCCTTATGTTTTTTTGACAAGTAGGTGTGGGTGTTTGGGTTTCAGCCTCTGTGAGGGCTTGATGTCGCCGATAACCAATTAGTGCGGATTATCCTCACTTGCGCGTCCCACCATTGTCTGAAAAGGGCTGAGCCAAGTGGTTTGAGAGCTTATCTATTGTCTGACCATTAAATCAGTGCTGTTCTTCAAGTGATTTTGATTGGCTCATGATTTGTAGTTTCTGCAATTAATCTTTTCATGAGAGTCGATATGAAGTCACATTTCCATAGAAATAATCTCAAAAGTCATCGAAAGTAGTTAGATAAATTTTGTTGATTTTGCTCATTAATCTATGCCTACATTCCTTTGTCCCCTAGGGACAGCATTCGAGACCCACTCTTTAGGTGTCGTCTTACAATTTTTTGAAATGTTGAGAGATTGCAAAACACAGCATTTCATGTTGAAGACAAGCTCTTCTGTGTAAACTGACAAGACGAATAAAACATAAATATGCAATATACTTGGCATATACCACATTTGATGGTTATAGATTGTAGCAATGGGTCTATGGTCCAGATTCGTTCACGGTCTATTCTGTTAACACCCACGTGACAAAGTCGTTGACGTTATATATGGGGCTCTTAGCGTGCCGTTTGGATTTTTTGGGTCGTTTGTAAACCGTGTAGAACAACCACTTAAATGTTATTCACATTTATGAACTAATAGAGAAACAGTATAATATTCAAAATGTAATGCTTAAGTGAGTCCCAGTATCATTACAAAAAATGTACATTGAATGTTAAGAAATAGTTACGTGTACTGCGCCTGAAAATTCAATGAAAATGCAAAATCTGACAATCAGAAGACTGTGTATTGTCCAGGTGGACTACACATCTCCATTAGACAACAGACATTATGCTAACAAATGTGTGGAACGCTGTAAACATACACAGCACATCCTGGTTGGATCTTTTTAGCCGTCTTTAATAATAATAATAATAATAATAATAATAATGATAATAATAATAATAATAGTAGTAGTAGTAGTAGTAGTAGTAGTAGTAGTAGTAGTAGTAGTAGAAATAGTAGTAATAGCAGTGGTAGTAGTTACACCACGTAATTTAAATGTCCGTCCATGGGAAAAGCAGAATATAATGAGCAGGATAAGGGGGCTATTAAGCGTCTCTTTGAAGTGCGGCTGCTCTACAGTTTCTTACGTACGAACAAATCGCCATCGAATCACTAGATTTCACAGTGAAATGTCAAAGCTGGAAAAAGCCTGTCATTCAAAGTCGGCGACAAGTATAAATACTGTGGCCACCTGAGTCCGTCGTCAATTGCTTCTGTCTCTTTCTGGATTACTCCATTAGTATATCAGCCTTGGATCACTGAAAGAGGGCATCCCAGAGGACTCAGAGGACGTACTGGCATCGATGGGTTCTTGCCAGCTCTTCGCATCTTTGGTCCTATCCGTTTGCTGTCATGTATTGTCCATAACAGCATGGTAAAGTCAAATTAATTTGAGCTATTCAAAGTTTCTACTTTACGAATATAACAGAAAACACGTTTAATTTTACGTTGTTTTATTTTCTTTCTCTAGGTCAGTGAATAACTTCCTGATGACAGGACCCAAGGTAATTAATGAACTTTCGTATTCTTATTATCCAATCTTATTATACAATCTTCCAGTGAACTGATAGACAAAGTGCTCTAGTTGGTTGAAATATACGTGTTTTCTTTTCTTTCTAGGCATATCTTATGTATGCAAGTAGTGTACAAGCAGGGGCACAGCGCGGCATTGAGGAGTGTAAATACCAGTTTGCATGGGACAGGTGGAACTGTCCGGAGAGTGAACTACAACTGTCAACACATAAAGGATTGCGAAGGGGTATGGACAATAACAACCTTAATGACATTAAACATTACAAAAAGTATATCAGCTTTCAAATCATCAGTCTGCATTTGCCCTTACGTATTTGTGCCGGCAAACACTTTTAATAAACAATTTTAATAAACACTTTTTTTTTACATTCATTTAGCAACCAAAGAAACAGCTTTTGTACATGCCATAAGTGCGGCTGGAATTATGTATACACTGACCAAGAACTGCAGCATGGGGGATTTCGATAACTGTGGCTGTGATGACTCAAAAACTGGAAAAATTGGTACGTTTGATTTGGCCCAAATCTTACTGCAGGAAAGATACATAGAACAACAAAATAACAAGCAGTCAAAAACTCTTTAAAAGCTCTGCATTTGTGTGTTCGCAGGAGGTCGAGGTTGGATTTGGGGTGGATGCAGTGATAATGCTGACTTCGGAGAGAACATTTCTAAGCTGTTTGTAGATGCGCTGGAAAATGGGCACGATTCTCGTGCTGCTGTAAACCGTCACAATAAAGAGGCTGGCAGACTTGTAAGTATAAATAATGTCTCTTTCCTTTGTGAATATTGATAACCATTCATTTCCGTGCCTTGCTGGAAAGTACAGTAGGTCTGCATTCACTCCTGCTAACATGCAGCGGTTGTAGTTAGTGTTTCTTCGCTATGCCAATTCGAATGCATACGACGACATTTCAGTGATGATACACAGTTTACTATATTGATATTATTATATCGCCCGTTCAGGCTATCAAAGCGACGATGAAGAGATCATGCAAGTGTCACGGCGTGTCCGGAAGCTGCAGCGTTCAAACGTGCTGGATGCAACTGTCTGACTTCAGGGACGTTGGTAACTACCTGAAAATCAAATATGACCAGGCGCAGAAGCTTGAACTGGACCAGCGACGCATGCGCGCTGGGAACAGCGCTGAGAACCGCGGCGCGATCGCAGACACGTTCAGCAGCATCGCGCGCACAGAGCTTATCCACCTGGAGGACTCCCCAAATTACTGTGTGAAAAACCTAAGCCTCGGACTGCACGGAACTGAAGGCAGAGAGTGTTTGCAGAATGGCAATAATTTGTCGCAGTTTGAAAAGCGAAGCTGCAGAAGGCTGTGCCACGAGTGTGGCCTAAAAGTAGAGGAAAAGAGGATAGAGATAGTGAGTAGCTGTAACTGCAAATTTCACTGGTGCTGTACGGTAAAGTGTGAGAAGTGCACACAATTCATAACAAAATACATTTGTGCAAGAAGGAATAAGAGCAGTCGACCACATAACAGTTCACGAAGGAGGCAACGTGTACGTAGTTAATCCTCCCTGCCCATCTGTCCAAGCCTCCCTGCCCAAATCCAAAGTGTATATTTGTACATATTGACGAATATTTTAAAGTTAACGAAATCAAAAGTTCCCTTTCTTGGCAAATTTATTTCCAGTACTTATGTTCTATATGTGCACTTTTTGTTCTTAATAACAGATCACCGATTTGGTTAGGAAACCTTAAATAATTGTTCCTTATTATGATTTCTTAATTTCCTGACACATATTGCTTGCCAATGTTTACTGCACAAGGGGTTAATGTATTCCTCTCTTTTTTTTAGCTTTAAGTGTATATGATATTTTAAACCCAGAAAGCATTAAATATTTCTTAAATAAGTTTTTGTCTGGAGTGTTTCTGCTTCTTCTTCTTCTTCTTCTTCTTCTTCTTCTAATTCTGAACCACAAAACGTAGGAGGAAAAATATCTTCTCGCACGGTGTAAAACAGGATCCCTGGATCAACACATTACTATCAATTATCATGCCCTGCTGCCCACAGAGAGAAATAAACACGCTGATATTGATATGCTTTGAAGTTCACTAGAGGCGTTTCCTCCACTTTGTTGGCAGTTGTGGACCAATAGCATGTCAGGAATTCTGTAACAAAAGGTGATCCCCCATCAGCCCCGATGTGGATTGTATAAATTTCTAAAACCAGATTCGGTTGAAAGAACAGCTCTTCATCAGTTGCTCTGACAGCTACGTGATCTCGCAAAAATGGCTCCCTCCTTTCTCTGGGCCTCTGTGTTCCTTATTTATCACAAAACTCTCCTAGGGCAGACATGGTAAGAACTAAAAAAAATGCAAACGCCTAAAGTTTATTGCAATAATAACGTGAATGCTGCTTCTAACATTAAGTGTGATTTCTTTCTTCTCCTCTTTAGGCTTGTTAACAATTTGCTGATGACTGGACCAAAAGTAAGTAAAATGTGTTTTGTTCTTTAACAAGAACAATTGTCTTCTTGTGCTCCACTTAATGATGTAGTGTATACTCAACAATTTAAAATTACTTTCTGTACAAAGCATGTCTGCCAATATATGTTAAAGTATTTTGCTTTTATCGGCAGGCTTACTTAAGCTATACGAGCAGTGTTCTTGCCGGAGCCCAAAGCGGAATGCAGGAGTGCAAGCACCAGTTTGCGTGGGACAGGTGGAACTGCCCTGAGAGCACGTTTCACCTCTCAGCTCACCGACGGCTCAGAAGTGGTAAGATGCAAACTGTAGAGAACGGCTGTGTACTTATATCGATGCTGTTTAACGTAAGGCCAGCTTTAACTTTAACATGATTTCATGTGTATTCTTGTAGCGACGAGAGAGACCTCGTTTGTCCACGCGATAAGCGCAGCTGGTGTCATGTATACTTTAACCCGAAACTGCAGCCTTGGGGATCTGGAAAACTGCGGATGCGACAACTCAAGAAATGGTAAAATTGGTAAGAATATTTAAGGACATTTTTTATTTAAACAGTTATAGTTTATTTCTTATTTACAAAATTTTGATGAATGCAGCTATTGGACATGCAAATGTAGTAGTTTCAATTAAATTATTTAGCAGTTGTCACTGGTTATGGAAATAGTGGCTAATCAGTTCTGATGTCAGGGGGTCGTGGCTGGATTTGGGGAGGCTGTAGCGATAATGTGGACTTCGGAGAGAGGATCTCCAAGCAATATGTGGACGCATTCGAGAGTGGACAGGACGCCCGTGCTGCTGTCAATCTTCATAACAACGCGGCAGGCCGTCTGGTACGTTCTGGCAAATTCCACATCTTTTTTAACCACAAAGATTAAAATTGTTAGAAACCGCTGACCAATAAAATCTGTGTTACAGGCAGTAAAATCGACTATGAAAAGGATCTGCAGATGCCACGGCATGTCGGAGAGCTGCGCCATGCAGACGTGCTGGATGCAGCTGGCCGAGTTCCGTGAGGTGGGCAGTTACCTGAAAGTAAAGCACGACCAAGCGCACAAACTTGAGCTGGACAAACGACGCATGCGCGCGGGGAACAGCGCCGACAACCGCGGCGGCGCAATCGCGGACGCGTTCAGTAGTATCGCGCGCTCCGAGCTGATCTTTCTGGAGGATTCACCTGATTACTGCGCGAAAAACTTAAGCATCGGACTTCATGGCACGGAAGGCAGGGAGTGTTTGCAGAGTGGAAAGAATCTGTCGCAATGGGAGAAGCACAGCTGCAGAAGACTGTGCCACGAGTGCGGCCTGCGCGTCGAGGAAATCCGCACCGAGATAGTGAGCAGCTGCAACTGCAAGTTCCACTGGTGCTGCACGGTGAAGTGCGAGAACTGTACGCAGGTTATAGTAAAGTATGTTTGTGCACGGAGACAAAGTGGCCAGGGACACAACAGACGCAGACTTCGAGGACCAAAATGACTGTAACAATGTTTGGGGACTCAATAACAGCAGACTCCCTGCACTTCTCTGTAATATTTTCAGATTATAGTTCCTTCTACCATTTGTACATACCTTAAATGTTTATTTAAATATTCTAATACATTAATGAAATAAATGATGTATGTTCTGTTTTTCTCTTTAAGAAGAATGGCTATGTCAAATATACTTTGATTATCAGTAAAGTATTCCAAATTAGACTCTAGACTCTAGACTCTAGTACTCTAGACTTCAGTTATAACGAAGCGCAATTCAGTTCAGCCACTGCACGAACATGCATCCCCTACGCGCAACAGCATATGCGCAGCTTTACAAATTTACCAAGTTATAGAAGGAATGTACGCAGCAAAAGACAAGAGAGCTCAGTTAGTAATACACTAAGGATCATTTGGTGAACACTGATAAGATTAACGTGTCACACTTTGCACTTCGCCCTGGGCGTTCCCCTTACGTTGATTCAGCGTTATATTACTTTGATATGCAGACAGAACCAGTGCTAATATGCATTCCAATGTGGAATAGGCGTAGAGAAATATCCCAAAGCAGGCTGGTGTATCAAGTCCCACTTAAAGAAGGCAATGGATCTGTATATGGTCAGTTCAGGGCTTTGGTCCAACCATATGCAATAATGTTATAACTGACATACACTTTATATAGCCTATGTGTTTATAAAAAAAAAAAAAAAAAGATAACTCTTTGACTTAATAATCATCTGTGATGCAAAAAGGGCCAACCTAATTATGACGTGATTCCCAGCTACCTTATCTCGGGGTTTTACCCCTTAACTATTTCCTCTTTACATTGCAAATCTCTTCTGCTCAGTGGGACATGCCATAAATCTGCTGACCTGCCTGACAAGATGAATGATGCTATACTAGAGTCAGTGGGGGTCTGAATCCTGAGGAGACTGTGGAGATGGGATTTGATAGGATGTATTTTGTTTCCTTGTAACACCAATCTAATATCCCCAGTCAGGAATGCCTTCACTTGCCAGATTTACAGCCACTAAAATATCAATGATTATTGTTACTAGTCTTATGCTGGTACTATTTTGCACATTCCTGAACAAAGTTTTAATATTAACCATTTAGGATTTTAGGCATACATGCACTTTGTCCTTTGTCCATATATAACCTTTTAGTGAGAGATCTGCAGTGTTTCATAGGGCATTGGTAAACTAGTTTTCACCTGTGATTAAGTAACTATTACCGAGTAATCATACAGATCTATGCTGCTGCTCTTATTCTGATTGTTTGATTTATCATCATTTATCCCAGTAGGGAGCCTGATATCAGAGACCAAATAACAGCCATTCAAAGTTAATAGCATCCATTCAAAGTCTTCTTTGTTTTCACACAAATTCACCAGCTTGTCAAATTCTTCCTCTTGGTTTGCTTGTTTGCCTTTAGGGATACCATGTTTTTCCCAGGCAGTCCTGCTGTGCTATAATGAATGAGAAACAAAATGGCCATCCTTCTAAATACAGTGCCAGGTTGGTATCCAAGTTAGCCACAGCCACCTAGAATGTCTCCTCCCCTTCGCTCAACAGCCATTCATATGGAGAGAATTAGACTGTGATCTCTGTAAAGCCCTTTGGTTTTCCCCCTCTTCAAAACACCAGCACACGGAGTAAGCCCAGTCTGTTCCATTCCACAAAAGGCCCATTTCCTTTATGCTTAAAGCTTCTACATGCGCATGACAAAGATACGCAGTGCTGCATTGCCTCATCAGAAGCCACTGCTGTGACAAGCAGTCCTGAATGTAGTAGTGACACCTCATTCTACTTATTATTCACTATACATTAGCCAGGTCGCTGTCTAAATCCATAGGAAATTTAATGAGCAAGAGAGATCTGATTTTATACAAGTAACATTGTAAGAAAATCTGTAAATTTATATTATTTTTCAATTATGAGACTAGGTGTTTGAGTACAAGATGTCCTTCACTTCTGGCAGTTGATTTAGTAGGTCAAACCAGATATCTATAAAAAAAATAATAAACAAACAAACAAACAAACAAATAATAACAGCAAAACTTGGAATTTTATAATAAATTAAATGGACAGGACAACTTAAATAATTCTGTGTATTTGATTACATGACAATATACTGTTCTGTGAGACAAGACAATCCCTCCCTTTTTTATGGGGCTCTTTGTGGTTAAAGAGTGAGGCAGCAGCCTTGTGCAAAACCCCCTACAGCTGCAGCTATATTCCCTGGGAGTCCTGCTGGCCTGGAGGTGAGTGATGATCCTCCTCACAACTCTCACCTTGGTGAGAGGACAGGATGGGCTTAGCAGCTGGCCCACAGTTTCATTCCCAACGGGAATTTCCTAAATCTTCGTTTGGTGTAAGCCATGAATAATAGGATGACCAGGGGTCAAAACAGTCACTGGGTTATATACATTGTATACCACTATATTTGATGGGTATATGTCCTTACATATTTTTTTAGCACTGATAAGTGTTTTATAAATATTCCATAGTATATAATATTAAACTTGCTGAATATTTTAAGGCTGTCTAAACTCCAAATGCTTTTAATTCTGTTGGGAGATAATTCCAACATTTTAGAATCACAGTGCAAACATAGGATGTTGGCTTGAAAATTGGACAACATTTTCTCCAAGTGAGAGGTTATGCAGAACAGATCTGACTGTACAAAATGAAGCAAGATCAGTTGCAGTATAGATTTCCTTATTTCATAGCAAAAGACTGTTTCTTTTTCTTTGTCACATTTAAACCTATGTGGTATGCATTGTACTATACTTTGATCACAGTATTCTAATCAGCTGGTATTGCAGACACATGGTTAATTCTTTGGAAACACTTGATTTAATGTTTTTAGTAACACAGAAAGGTGCGGGTGTGTGGTTTATCAGGAAATACGCATGAACTGGCAGTGGCAGAATCTGACAAATGCACACTTGCACTTTGAAGCATGATGTGAAAGGCATGAAACACACTATTCAATTTTAAAAATTATTATTTAAAAAATATTAAGATCAACCAGCAGTATACTTTTTTAATGCAAAAATGTCGTCTGTGTTAAGATGCTTTAACAAACTTTTGACTGCATATGTAATAATTACATTTCATTACATAATACAGTTGAGTGCGAAGGTTTTCATTAGTCATGTTTTTTAATAAATAAAAGAAAAATATAACTATTTTACAACTTATCTACAACATAACTAGTAATAAATAGGGCAATGGTAGCTCAGTGGTTAAGATGTTGGACTACTGATCGGAAGGTCAGGGGTTCAAATCCCAGCACCACCAGTCTGCCACCTTTGGGCCCCTGAGCAAGGCCCTTAATCTGCAACTGCTCAGCTGTATAAATGTAAGTCACTCTGCCAAATGCCATAAATGTAAATAAATTCAAATAACACAAAAAAGCAAAACCAACAGAACTGAAGAGGTTTTGCCATGACCCTGTCTGTCTCCAGTAATGATTTAGAAAGCAGTGTATGATATCTGGCCAAATTATAACAGATATATTAAAAAGAATGGGCAAAGATTTACCAGTGAACTTAAGAGTTAAAAGAATGTGCAAGGGCTATTTAATCAATATTGCAAAAGCAAGACTGATGTTATATTGAATATCAGCATGGCTGTGATTGAATATAAGCATGTCTGCAATTTCTCATGCAATGAGAAAGATGCATGGAGGCAGTAACAAAAGAGTACATAGAGTATGAGATAATAGTTTGTACACCATACGTCGTACCCTGTGCATGTAGGGGTTTGGAATACGGGCTTAGAATTTGAACCTGCACTTTTACATTTATGCATGTAAATCTAAAAAGCAAAAAACAAGCAACAGTTTCTTTGAGATGGCTACCATGATCTACGTTGTCTGTAAGAACAGAGCCAGCTCGGTGTTTAATTAATTTAATTATTGAAATTAGTACTGGTCCACAGTGGCTTGCAAAAGTATTCATACCCCTTGAACTTTTTCACATTTTGTCACCTTACAAACACAAACTTAAATGTA